>JASTTN010010419.1:37629-60854 GCA_030324115.1 Sorex maritimensis | reverse complement strand
CGGGCCCGCGGGTGGGGGTCGCGCCGGGGCCCCGTTATCCCCGTGCGCCGGCCGGGCGGGGGGCGGGCGGCGAGGCCGGGGTCCTCCGGGGGCGTGGGCGCCCGCACGTGTGGCCCCGCCCGCCGGGGTCGGCTCGGGGTCGCGCGGCGCCGTGTCCCGTGGGCCGGGGTTGCCGGAGCGGTCTGGGGAGTGGGGTCCCTCCGAGCCGGTCCCCGCCCCCACCCGCCGTGGGACCCCGCGTGCGGCCGCTTCCCCGCGGCACTCGCTCGCGGTGACCCACTTTCCGGCCCGCGTAGCGGCTCCCCGGCGGGCTGTGGGCGCCCCGCGGTGTTGCAAGCGAGTTTCCCAACCTCCGCCCCGCCCGTCCCGTCGAGGGGCCGGGGTCAGTGGGGAGGCGGCGGGCACAGCCCCGGGACCCTCCTGGCTGGTGCTGAGGGCCGTTAGCTTCTAGGCCCGGCTCCCCCAGGGGGGAGCGAGGCCGGGGGGCCGCGGACGCCCACCCCCTTTGCGGGGGATGCTTGGCTGCTCAGTGGGCCTCGGCGGGCCCGGCCCGGGGGGCGAGGCAGTGGCAGGCACAGAGGCAGTGCGGGGCTTCCCGTGGACAGCATCTGGCCCCTGGGGTGCCCTCGGTTCGTCCCACCGCCCCCCAGAATCCTAGGGGCGCCCCAGTAAGGACTGCCCGAGGCACGGCTCCGAAAGTGATCCAGTTAGAAAGCGGCCGAGCAGAGGGGACCCCAGTGTCACTCCTAACCGAATCGCTGGGGCAGGCGGTGAGGGCACGTCGGGGCTGCCCGCGGGGTGCTCCCCAGGTGCTCCTGGGTGCTGACAGCGATACTCAACCTTTGCCCTTGCGGGGCGCTGGGCCGCCGACGGCCGCAGCGCGAGCCATTGGCCCTGTCTGTGCTGTCTCCCACAGCAGAGGGGTCTGGGGGGTCGGCGTGGGCCTCTGGACACGGAGGCCTAGAGCAAGCTGGGCCCCGTCCACCCAGGACACGGGCGCCTCGCTCTGGGCAGCGGGGACAGTGGTGTCCTCCAGGCTGCCAAGGGTGGAGAAAGTGCTGAGTGCGCTGTGGGAGCGTCCTGGGAGCCAGCGGAGAGCAGGTGGACGTCCGCACGGGGGGAGCCAAGTCAGCCCTTCATGGCCTCTGCCTGGTGGCCGCTCACCACGGGGACAGGCCATGGGGCCTTGCTGTCCGGCGTGGTCTCTGCGGTTTTCACCAGTTTTCATCAGGCGGGGGGCCTGGCACTCCCAGGAGCTGCCTGGGCTTCTGACATGGTAGCGAACGAGGTGGCCCCTGCAGGACATGGGGCTGGGGCGAGCAGGGCTGGGGCTCCCCTCCCGATCCTGCCCCGGGACACGCAGATCTCCCCTGCTCTTGGCCGTGTGGTCCCCAGGCCATACGGGCTGTGGGTCGCTGTTCTCCCGACCCGCCCTGGCAGGGATCCCACCCCCCACACCTGCACTGTGATGAGGTCACTGGCGGTGGTGGCGCCCCCCCAGGGGCACCTGCTGCCTCTCCCTTCAGGCATGCAGCGGGCACGCTGAGGGTCTCAGCAGAGGTGTCTGAGCCTGTGCTGGCTCGTCGTGGGTGGGCGGGGGCTCGGGATGAGCCGTTTGATGGAGGCCGTCTGTGTGGAGGGCTGATTCTCCACTTCCCCCTTAATCCTCCGGCCCAGACACTCAATTACGAGGCAGACTTCTGGAGCAGCGTCTGACCCGCGCTCTCAGGGCTGCGCCGGGCCTCACACTCCCCGGGACGGGCTGGCAGGGGTGACCCTCTGTGCGTCTGCACTGCTTTGCGGCTCTCCTCCCGGCCCTCCTGGTCATTCTGCGGGCCTGGCTGTCCCCGTGTCCACCCCAGGCTGGGCTAGATGCAGAGGTGCAGGAGCTGTGCCCGGCCTTCCTCACGCAGGTGGACCAGAAATGGGATGGACCAGGGGGGTTGGGGTGGTGGTGTAGGACGGCCTGCGGGCCCCCAAGCCCACGTAGAAGTACTGGGGCCTTTCTTCTGCAGGACCCTTTCAAGCTGGGAAATGACCCCTCGCCCTCGCCTGGTGGGCTGTAGGAAGCCCCCCAGGTGCTGGCTTCTGTGGGTCCCCATTAACCCCTGTGTGGGTGCGGTGTCCCCTGCCTGCAGCTGGCTGTGGGGGTCGCTGCCCGCCCACCCTCTTCGGGGCCCCTGAGGAGTGCAGACCCCGTTGCAGTCCAGGTTTCCAGGAGCCCCAGTCTGGCTGCCCCGCGTGTCCCCGCTAGATTAGTCAGCCCTGCGAGGCCGTGACACGCACACCTGGGGGTCAGACTTTAGACTCCTGCCACATCGCGCCGAGGGTGGGTCCGATCCTGCCCTGAGCGAGGTCCTCCTTATCAGCGTCCAGGACTTCCCCTCCCTGTCTGCCCGCGTGCCTGCCCGGTGACATTTGTACCCCGACTCGATTCGTGTTAACTGGGGGGGAGGGGCTGCGACCCTCCTTGTCATCCTGCCCACCAGGAGTCTGGGGAGCACCTGGGCTGTCTCTGGCGCCTGTGGGTGCCACCGTGCCCAAGTGGCCCCCCCCCCCCCCCCCGGCTTCGGTCTGCATGTTTGGGGGCTGGTCTCGGGTGCGGGCGCTCGGGGGCTCACGGGGCCTCTGCGCAGTTCCTGCGCGTGACCAAGCAGTACCTGCCGCACGTGGCGCGCCTGTGCCTGATCAGCACCTTCCTGGAGGACGGCATCCGCATGTGGTTCCAGTGGAGCGAGCAGCGCGACTACATCGACACGACCTGGGGCTGCGGCTACCTGCTCGCCTCCTGCTTCGTCTTCCTCAACCTGCTGGGCCAGCTGAGTACGTGGGCGGCCCCCCGGCTCCGGGAAGTGGGCTCCCGGGTTTCTAAGGGTGGGACGGACTGGGGCACCGAGTCACCGCAACCCCTTCCTTCGCGCAGCCGGCTGCGTCCTGGTGCTGAGCCGGAACTTCGTGCAGCACGCCTGCTTCGGGCTCTTCGGCATCATCGCCCTGCAGGTGAGTGGCGCCACCTCGCGGTGGGCTGCGGTTCTGGCAGCGTCAGCCGGGCGGGCGGGGGAGGCTGGAGCGCTGGAACCAGGCCCACGGCCACGTCCCACGCTTCCTCCCTCTGACACAACGCGACACGGGGCAGGGGCTGGGCTGGGTGTGCCCGCGGCCGGAACCGCCTCACCTTGCCTGTCAGGGCACCCCGCCCCCACCCCAGAGCCGGAGCCGCCCTGGGTGTCCTCACCTTGCGGTGACCGAGACTCAGGCCCCGCCCCTCTGTCCCCACAGACAATCGCCTACAGCATCCTGTGGGACTTGAAGTTTCTGATGAGGTGCGTGCCCGCCCGGGGGACCCCTTCCCATCTTGGTTGGTCGGCGCTGCCCCTGCCCCGGGATGCCTGCGAGGACCCCCCCTCCGAGCGCGCCTGTCTTTGCAGGAACCTGGCCCTGGGCGGCGGGCTGCTGCTGCTGCTGGCCGAGTCGCGCTCGGAAGGCAAGAGCATGTTTGCAGGCGTGCCGACCATGCGGGAGAGCTCCCCCAAACAGTACATGCAGCTGGGCGGCCGTGTGCTGCTGGTGCTCATGTTCATGACCCTCCTGCACTTCGACGCTGGCTTCTTCTCTGTGAGTGACCCCGGTGGGGCTCCTCGTTCTTGCGTGCTTTGGGGTGCTGGCGGTGTGCTTGTGGCTGCAGTCAGTGGCCCCGGGCTCAGCCTTCGTGGCCTGCGCGTGGACACTGCCTGCTTAGGCCCTTGTGTTTATCGGGTCCCCTTCTCTCGTACCCTGTGCAGATCCTGCAGAACATTGTGGGGACAGCCCTCATGATCCTCGTGGCCATTGGCTTTAAGACCAAGCTGGCCGCCTTGACTCTGGTTGTCTGGCTGTTCGTCATCAATGTGTACTTCAACGCCTTCTGGACCATCCCCGTGTACAAGCCCATGCACGACTTCCTCAAGTATGATTTCTTCCAAACCATGTCGGTGATCGGGGGCCTGCTCCTGGTGGTGGCGCTGGGCCCTGGGGGTGTCTCCATGGATGAGAAGAAGAAAGAGTGGTAACAGCCCCCCGGCTGCAGTGGGTGGACTGTGCCGCAGTCTGGCGGCCAGCGTTTCTGTCCCCTCCCCCCTGGTAAAGGCACAGATGTTTGGAGAACTTTATTTGCAGACGCCTGACGATTGACGGTCCTATCTGCTGGGCCCTGGCAGCCGACGGGGTACCCGCCTGTCTGGGCGGGCCCTGGCTCCCCAGGCTGTGGTCCTAGATTTCTCTGGGGGGATGGGGAGGACCTTGGCACTGTCCTGTGAGCAGATACACGGTGCATCCTTCGAAGCAGCCTCGCTCCCTCTTCTTTTAAGTTTACGTTTTTAGCTCAAACTACTCAATGATTCGGGGTGGTCCCACCTGCAGCCACATCGCCCCGATGCTGGAAGGGACGTGACCTCCAAGTCAGGGCGGCTGAAACTGCCCCAGCAGGGACCTGGCTTGGGTTGGCGCCCAGTGTTTCACGGGGTGACCCTGGGGGCCAGCCGCCCAGCCCTGAGAGCGGCAGGCCCCGGGGCGCAGAGCAGTTACCTCACATCTGGCCTTCCCAAGGCTGCCACTCGCTCAGACCCCGTCTGTTTGTTATGCCGAGTGCAGCCCACTACTCTGTACGACTTGCGATGCCTTACCGACCGGGTCCGAACCCTGTATTTAAAGTTTTCTAACATTGCCTTACACTGCATCTCTCTTCTTGGGGGTGGGGATGTGGGGTTCCCGGGACCCCGGGCCTCTCCGGCTCACCCCTCCACATTCCGGCGTGCTCCATGGAGGGGAGCTGCTGGCCCCGAGCAGGGACATGCGGCCCCTCAGGAGGAGTTTGGGGCTGGGCTGGGCCCAGAGGAGCAGAGACCAGACTGTCCGTTTCCGGGAAGTGTTTTATGGGGGAACAGGTGCCGTCCCTGCCACCACATGTGGACACGTCCTTCCTCCTGGGTGCGTGCGGCTGGACGCTGGTCTCTAGCCGGTCTGTTTGCGAGCGCCGAGGCTCCTGGGCTTCCCCGCAGAGCCCCGCCTCCGCCGTCCCCGCTGCTGCCGCTGCTGGTGGCAAACAGGGACTTAGCGGGGCTCTGCGTGCCCCACTCACCCCCACAGGGCGAAGGGCTGCGTCCAGCCCCGCTCCCTGCACGCCTCGCCTCACCTTCCTGCGTTTGGGCACCGGCTCCCCGCGTGCTCTCAGCTCCGGGTCTCCCTCTGCAGCGAGATCCTCCGCCCCGGCCTTTGGGGTGAACAGCTCAGCTAGGGGGGCAGGACACAAGCTCAGGGACTGAGTGTCCAGGCGGTGGGTGGGCCGGGGAGGGCCAAGGCCGTGCTGCCACTTACGTGGGTACAGGTCCGTCATGCTGTCGCCACTGTCACTCAGCGTAGCACCCTCGTCCTCACTGGACACTGGTTCCCAGAAGGCTGCCCTCGGCCCAGGTGGCGCGTCCCCATCCGTGGGGCCTGCCCTCTTCTTCCGCTGGTTCAGGAGACAGGCAGGCACGTACTCCACGCCCTGCTCCTGGCACTCGGCATCTGCAAGAGGCAGCGCTGGCCTGTCGACCACGGCCCGGCCTTGCAGGGCAGGCGGAGGCGAGCTGCTGGCTCAGGCCAGAACCGGCACTCAAGGAGGGAGACTGCAGGGAGCACCACAGGCGCCAAGCAGCCGGGACACCATGCCCGCCGCTTCCTGAGAAGGGGACTGCCCCCAAGTGGCGGATGGGCCCTTGCTGCCAGCCAGGCCCAGCCAGACCCTCAGGAGCCCTGCTCCCCACCACGCCCACAAACAAACCTGGAGAGCAGACAGCACCCAGACCCGCGGCCTGGCTGTCCCTCAAGGACCCCTGACCCCCACACCCCAAAGCTGTCACGATGGCCCTTTTCCTGCAGAATCTGTCCCTTGGACTCGTCTCCCTGCTCCAAGGAGGAGCTCTGGGATTCCAGAGTCGACCCCACCCTACACCCCCGCCCCCAGTTCCCCTCACAGAACAGCAATGACCTGCCGGCACCGCTGACCCAGGCCCACCTTCCCCAGGGTGGCCACACGGCCACGCTCCCACAGTCCTGCCCCACCTGCGGGCTCTCACGCCCACCTCCCATAGGCTGTGAGGACCCTGTGCATTGCGATGCTCAGCCCCGCCCCCACCTCAGTGCGCAGTGCCCCCTAACTTACACCTGTGCAGAGCCCGCTGGTAGCGGCGGCCCTGCGTGTGCCGAAGCACGTGGGCAGGGGACTTGTTGATGTGCCGGAGGGTGAGTTTGCAGAAGAGCTGGAGCCTGGGGGCGCGGACAGGTGGCACTCAGCGGGTGTGCGGCCAGGGGACTGCGGCCCACTGAGCCCGGGATGGAGAGGCCGGCACCGCCACCCGCCCCCGGGGTGCCTCCCCTCACCGCTTACGGGTTCTTGGTGCTGGCCACGATGTGGGGCTCGAACCGGGCATAGTCGAAGGCCGGGTCGGGCCCGGCCAACCGCCGGTACTTCTTGCCGCGGGTGTAGACCTGGAGCTCGGGCAGGCGGCAGGGCAGCTCGTGGCCGGTCAGCTCACACCTAACCTGTGGGCGGGGCGGGCGGCGCTGGGACGAGGAACGTGGGGTCCTGGCGCGGGTCGTGCCCCCCGGGGCGCGGGGGGTCGCGGGGCGCGGCGGGGTCGTGGCTCAGACCTTGCCGGTGCCGGGCTGCGGTCGCAGGCTCGGATGCTCGCGCAGGAAGGCGCGCAGGTCGCCGGGCAGCTCGTCCATGACGCGGACGCCCGAGCTCGAGCCGGGACCACGTGGGCCGGGGGCGGGGCCCGGCGCCCCGGAAGCAGATGCCTCCGCACCCGGAAGTGCCCGCGAGCGCGATGGCGGCGGCCGCTGCTCGGAGCCTGGGGCGGTGGGGGCCGCGCCGGCCGCAGCTGCTCGCGGCCAGTCGGTGTCCGCGGGCCCCGCGCGCAGGTGAGGACTCGGCCCCGGGCCGGGCCGGCGCCCGGACGTCGCGGCCGTCGGCGAGGCCGGGCCCTCCGTAACCCGGGCGCGGGCGGGCGGCGGGGGCTGCTCGGACCCCGGCCCACGCCAGTGCTCGTTTCCAGGCTGGGCGCGGCCGCCGAGCCGGAGCGTTGGCTCGGCCGCAGAGACGCCCGCCGCCAAGGCTGAGGCCGACCCGGCGCTGCGCTGGCTCCTGCTCGTCATCCCCGTGACCGCCTTCGGCCTGGGCACCTGGCAGGTAACGGTGCCCCTGGGCTGCGCGTGCCGCGGGGCACCCGCCGCCGGCCTCGCCTCACGCCTCGCCCGCAGGTCCGGCGCCGGGAGTGGAAACTGAAGCTCATCGCGGAGCTGGAGTCCCGCATCAGGGCCGAGCCCGTCCCTCTGCCCGCCGAGTGAGTACCCGCCGGGACACCCGCCTGCCGAATGCCGTACTAGGAGTCTTCGCCCCTCGGCCGGGGGAGGGGGGGAGGGGGGGGCAGTGGCTTCTGTCCAGTCGTGTGATTGAAAAGGTGCTTTTTCCCTTCTTGCCAAAGCGAGTGGGGGTGCAATGTTCCCAAAGCTACTATGAACGTATTTCAGAGACTGACGGAAGAGCCCGGCAAGCTCCCTGTGGTGTATCCGATATGCCAAATACAGTAACAATGACAGGTTTCATTCCCTTAACCCAGTCGTTGAAGATGAGTAAAGAGGCTGCTAAAATCTCAATGCTGGAATGGATGGAGACGTTACTGGCGCCCACTCGAGTAAATCGAACAATGGGAGGACAGTGACACTCTGAACGTTTAATAGTGCTCACAGCTGGTGGGGGGAGGGCCACATGTTGTGCCTGGCCTGTCCCCAGGGTGGGAGGCGGCTCTACTGGTCTGCACAGGTACCCCAGCAGCCTCCCCTCTGCACGCAGCCCACTGGAACTGCAGAGCCTGGAGTACAGGCCCGTGAGGGTCCGGGGCCGCTTTGACCACTCCAAGGAGCTGTACATGATGCCCCGCACCCTGGTAGACCCGGCGCGGGAGGCCCGGGAGGCCGGCAGGCTCTCCTCCTCTGCAGAGACTGGGGCTTATGTCGTCACCCCCTTCCACTGCACAGAGCTGGGGTGAGCAGGGAGGTCACCCCATGCCGGAACAGTCTGAGGGAGATGGAGGTGGTCAGTGTTGAGATGGGGGTGCTTTCCTGAATTGCATCCTTTGCTCCAGAATCACCATCCTGGTCAACAGAGGCTTCGTCCCCAGGAGGAAAGTGAACCCAGAGACTCGCCTAAAAGGCCAGGTAACGGGATTGGGTGCCAGGGGAACCAAGGCCCCGCCCTCCCCAGGGAGTCACTGGGCCCCACCTCACAGATCGAAGGGGAGCTGGACCTGGTTGGGGCAGTGCGGCTGACTGAGGTGAGGAAGCCTTTTGTTCCGGAGAACCTCCCAGAAAGAAACCAGTGGCACTACCGGGACGTTCCAGCCATGTCGCAGCGCGCGGGCACAGAGCCCATCTTCATTGATGCTGACTTCCGTGAGTGGGAGCACACACCTACCCTGGCCCCAGCCCTCCAGGGTGGGCCTGAACCCTTATCCTCCCCTCCATAGGGAGCACAGTGCCCGGAGGCCCCATTGGAGGGCAGACTAGAGTGACGCTGAGGAATGAGCATCTGCAGTACATCCTCACATGGTGAGCCCCCCACCAGCCTGCCTCCACCCCCCACACCCCCCCTCGCCCACCTGACACCTCCTTCCAATCCAAGGTATGGCCTTTGTGCGGCCACATCATACCTGTGGTACCAGAAGTTCCTACGCCGGGTCCCTGGTGTGTGATGCAGACTACGGCTGTGGCCTGGCCTGCCCTGTCTGGAGCAGATCTCAGCGTGTGTGGCAGGGACCCACCCCAAAAGTCATACTTGAGGCTGCTGCTGACTCCAAACCAAAGCAACAAACAGCAACTGAAGAAACCTTTTATTATGTCTATGTACAGACTGGCGCCTGGACCGCAGGGACCACAGCTCAGCCCAATTTGGTGGCAAGTTCTTTAGCCTTGGCCTTTTCCAGTTTGGCGATGCGAGCCACAGACTTTGGACCCAAAATGTTGCCACCCCAGTGCCGCCGAATCTGTAAAGATGGGGGCAGGAGTCAGCTAGGTGCTGGGGGAGGGGTGGGAGCAATACCAGGCTGAACTCAGCCAGGGTAGGAGCTCTTACCTCGTCATATCTGTCGTTGTAGTTGGTCCTGATGGCTTCCACCAGCTTAGCCAGAGCGCCTTTGTCTTCCCTAATGGAAAGGGTGGGGACAGTGACTGGCCAGCCCACCCCTCCCTGCCACAAGCAATAAATTTCACTGGTAGCACATTTTGCCTCAGCCATACTCTGACCACATAGAAGATTCAGGTGAAGAAATTCTTAACCATCACGGGCAAAGGTTTGGGTACTCGAGTGTCCCCTTTGGGAGCTCGGGGTTGCCCCAGCACTTACGAGTTGACCTGTGTGAAAGCCACGGCGGTGCAGGTCTTCCTGTGGACCAGGCGGCCCAGGCGGGCCTTGCCCTTGATGATGCAGTAGGGCACCCCCATCTTCCGGCACAGGGCAGGCAGAAAGACCACCAGCTGGAAGAGAGCACTGGCTCTAAAACCTGCCTCGACCAAACCCAAGGCTCCAAGGCTGGGCTGTGGCCACTGCTCAGGGTTAAAAAGCTCATGTAGTTTTGCACTTCAAGGCAGGATTCAGTGAGAAAGTCACATCATCGCTGGGGCCACCATGCGGACCCGGTGCAGGGAAACTCAGCAGGGCGCCACGTACCTCAATGGGGTCCACGTCGTGCGCGATCACCACCAGCTGCGCCTTCTTGTTCTCCACGAGCGTGGTGACAGTGTTGACCCCTAAGACACACCAAGTTAGTCTCGCAGGCGATAAGGGCCAGGGGTGCCCCGGCCCGCAAGGCCCCCAGCACGGGCCACTCACCAGCTCGAAGCACGGGGGGCCGCTTGGTGGGGACGTCGCCCTTGCCGGCCGCCTTCTTCTCGGCGCGGGCCAGCAGCCGCTGCTTCTTCTCCTGCTTCGTCTCAGGCCGGTACTTGTGTGCCAGCTTGAGAAGCTGCGTGGCCGTCTGCCGGTCCAGCGCCTGCGTGAACTGGTTGATGGCGGGGGGCACCTTGAGCCGCTTGTACAGGATGGCGCGCTGGCGCTGCAGGCGGATGTAGCGCGGCCACTTGACGAAGCGGGTCAGGTCCCGCTTGGGCTGGATGTCCTGGCCTGCGGGGGGAGGGGCGGGCGGGTGAGGGGGGAGGGGCGCGCGGCGCGGGGGCCCGCGGGGAGGCGGGAGGGGCGCGCGCATCAGCGATCTTGGTGGTCGTGAGTCGTCAGGGCGGCTCGGTTAGCAAATATTCGTGCACATCATCTGCGCGCCCCCGGCCCGCCCGGCCCGCCCGGCCCGCCCGCCCGGGCTCACCGATGCCGAAGTTCTTGGGCCGCTTCTCGAACAGGGGGTTCACCACCTTCTTGGCCTCCTGCTTCTTGACCACGGCAGGGGCCGGGGCCACCTTCTTGCCCTTGGCCTTCTTTCCTTTCGGCTGCGGGGAGAGCGCGGCTGAGGCCGGGCGGCCAGCGGGCCCCCCCGCACCGCGGCGCCGCGCCCCCCATCCTCCTCCTCCTCCCGCCAGCCCGGCCCCGGGGGGCTCCCCTGGCCCGGGACGGCGCGGGCATCACCGCGCGGCCGCCGGGCGAGGAGGATGGCCGCGGATGGCGCCGGCCGCCAGCGCCCGGCCGCGCGGGCCACTCACCATCTTGGGCGGCTGCAGAAGAGAAAGGCGAGGGGCTTGTGGGTAATAAGTAGGCGCGCCCGGGCATCGCGAGACCTGGCGCGCGGCGGGATCTCGGGCTTAAAGCGACAGGCTCCGCGCGCGGGGCGGGGGCGGGGCGGGGGCGGGGCGTGCGCGCTCGGCCGACCCTCCGCGGGGCCGGGCGCCTCTCCTCGCGGGCCGAGCCCGGGTGGCCGGCGCGGCCGGCCATGGCCCAGCAGCGAGCGCTGCCGCAGAGCAAGGAGACGCTGCTGCAGTCGTACACCAAGCGCCTCCGGGACGACGCCAAGTCCATCATGGACAACTTCACCGAGATCATCAAGACCGCCAAGGTGGGCGGGGGCCGCGGGCCCAGAGCAGGACGCCGAGGCCGCGCGGCCCGGCCCGCCCTCTCCGCCGGCCTCCGGGAGGGGCCCTGGCCCCAGAGCGCTGAAGCCGCGCCGCGCCTGGCGGTGGCCCGGCCTGCAGGCTCCTGCCAGACGGCCCCACCCCCACCCGCCACTGGCCCCAGGGGCAGGCGCTGGGTGTCCCCTGAGGACGGAACGAGACGGGGACAGGGCGCCGCAGGTCCGGGGAGCCGTGGCAGGCGGGAGGTGGGCACCGGTGAGGGCAGCTGTCCCTGGCCCGGGCGTCCGCAGACCGGCTTCCTTGCACCTTCTGCAGATCGAGGATGAGACGCAGGTGTCCAGGGCTACCCAGGGGGAGCAGGACCACTACGAGATGCACGTGCGGGCCGCCAACATCGTGAGTCTCGGCCCTCCTGGTGGGGGGGGGGTGTTCTCCGTTTGCCGGGCAGGGGGGACCCCGGGGCCGAGCGCCCCCTTCATCCCTCACGCCTGTGCTGTCTGCTGGCCGCAGGTCCGAGCCGGAGAGTCCCTGATGAAGCTCGTGTCCGACCTCAAGCAGTTCCTCATCCTCAACGACTTCCCCTCCGTGAACGAGTCGGTGGAGCAGCGGAACCAGCAGCTGCGGGCGCTGCAGGAGGACTGTGACCGGAAGCTCGTCAGCCTGCGCGACGAGGTGTCCGTGGACCTGTACGAGCTGGAGGAGGAGTTTTACTCGTCCAGGTACAGATAGTGCCGGCCCGGCCCCGCGCGGCGCTTCATGGACCCTCGTTCACCGCCTGCTCGTCAGAACCTCAGGCGGGAGTCCGGGCCGGGGGGCCACGCTCTGCTCCTCGGCTGCCTACGATGACACGTGCTGGGGATCAGGTCCTCCTGGGCCGACGTGGGAGCAGGAGCAGGGCAGGAGGCAGGCATGGAAGGGGGGAGCCGGGCCCCACATTCCTGCCTTCCAGCCTGGTGCTCAGAGCCGGCCACAGGATGCCGTTGTGGGGGTCTCTGAGGCTGCTGGGGGTGCAGGGTCCCCTAACAGGGCAGACCCCACGGGGGCACTGGGGTCTGTGACCCAGGGCTGGGTTTCTCTGCCCTGGATTGGGTCCCTGTGGGGGGGGCGTCTCCCCTCCTGCTCCTGACATCAGGTGTGGGGAACTTTGAGCCTTGATCCCTCCAGCCCAGGCTCCCTGAGGCCCCCAGGGGTTTGTGGAATGGGCCTTCCCCCTCCCTCTACCAAGGCTTCTGGGACTGCAGTGTGGTGAGGGGTCCCCATGCTCCCCTGCCTGCTCTCTGCGCCTCTGCTCCTTGCTCTCTGGGGATGCTCTGCGGGGCTGTGGCCAAGGCGTGGGGGAGGCCAGTCAGATGGTGGGGACGGGTCACTGCTTGAGTCGGCCCCACATCTTCCAGCAGCCTGTGAGGCCAGTGTTAGTGACTGGGAAACTGAGGCCAGGGGCCAGACGGGGCTGGATGCAGTCCTGGCCACTGCAGGAAGGACAGCGGGGCGGGCCGTCCAGGGTCACACAGCGGCTCTTCAGGCTCCGGGGGGCTCCCCGTGCCTCTCGTAACTCGCTGCCATCTGCTCTCCCCCGCTTCCGTCTCTGCCTGCTCCTGTCCCCGGGTTTCTGGTGGTGGAAAAGCTCGAGTGTTGGCGAAGCTAATGACCTGCCTCTGTGCCAAGCGTACTGGAGGCTGGACCACGACGCGGGCTCCCAGCTGGGGTCCCCAGAACCCCTGCCCACCCCCACGCCTGCGGCCCCAACCCCACGGAGCATGCCTGAGCCCCCCTCCCCGGGCCCAGGGTCTTAGCCACCTGGTGCTGGCTTGGGGCCCCCGTGTTCTGCCTCAACCATGCTCCCACCTGCGTGGTGGGGGGGGGCTGCATGGTCTCCTTGGCAACCTCAGCAGCCCAGCTGGGACCCCGCAGGCTTGCTGGGACCTGATCCCCCAGCTAAAGGGGACCCTGCAGGGGGGCATGCCCTCCGCCCCAGACCCCAGGTCTGCCTGGCAGCCCCTGAGCCCCACCCCCTCCCCACGTGTGTCTCCCGTGGAATAAAGCAGAGCTCCCCTCGTGTTGGCTGCCCCTCCTTGCTCCCAGGGCCATGGGGAAGCTGGGGACGTGGTGGGTCTGGGGGTAGGACCATAGGGTCGTAGGGTCGTCGCCTGCCACTGCTGTCCACGGGGGCTGCCGCAGCGCCTGCTCGTGTAGGCCGCTGCCAGGGGCTGGGAAGGCACTCCACAGGGCAGGTGGCAGCAGTGGAACCGAGGCCCAGGTCCTGTGCAAGGACGGGGCAGGGTCAGGCCAAGACCCACGTTGGCTTCTGGGGTCTGAGAAAGTGCTCACCACAGGGCTTCTCCCCTACCCCTGCAGGCCTGTGCCCATGGTGCACCCAGTCAGGTGCCAGTGGGCATGAACCCCCACCCACCTCTGCCTGGGTTTCTCTCCCAGTATGCCCTGGGCACAGGGTGCAGCCTCTGGGGATCCGTGTTGCCCCGTGCCTTTCGCACCCGCAGGCCGCTTGCTCACTCACGCGCTTGCTCACTCTCGCTTGCTCACTCACTTGCTGGGGGCCCCAGCACAGCCTCTCACTGAGCCCCGGGACCTCCTGTCCACAGGCTGGCGTGGGTGTGACATTCGGGGTCAACGCAGCTGTGGGGAGGCCGGCCCTGCTGCTTGGGGCACCCCCAAACCATCTGAAAGTGGGTTCAATCCTTAGCACATTTACAAACGTAGGTTTGAGGGCCAGAGTGATAGCACAGCGGGAAGGGCACTTGCCTTGAACGTGGCCAGCCTGAGGTGTGATGCCTAGTACCCTACATGGTCCAAGTCCGTCATGAGTGACCCCTGAGCTCCGCCTGGTGTGGGCAACCCCACAAAAAATGTAGATTTGGGTGAAACAGCAGGTGGATGGGACCCTGACAATGAACTTCACAAGAAAGATCAAAACTGAGCTAAAGAATTTAGTTGCCGGGGCCACAAACCAGAACAGCAACTAAGGCGCCTGCCTTGCATGCAGCCAACCTGGGTCCAATCCCTAGCATCCCAAGTGATTCCTGAGTGAGAACCAGGAGAACCCTTGGGCATCTCCAGGTGTGGCCCCCAAAATAAAAAGTTAAATAGAATTTGTAGTTGCCTGCCCAGGAAGGGCCCAATTTGTGGATACACTAAAACAGGCTCCTTGTGAGAAAAACTAGCATGAACAAAAAAAATTCTAAACGAAAATGAAGGCAAGAGATAATACAGCAAAGAGCGTGTGCCTTTACATGGCCACCCCGTATGATCTAACCCCTGAGCACTGCCAAGTGTGGCCCATAAACAAACAAAAAATTTCGTTAAAAGACAACGTGTGCAGCCCTTTCCTTGCCAATACCTGAGCGACAGGTTTTTATTGCATAGAAAGCCTGAATGGGACAGTTTGGGAAAAACCCTTATAAAAGCAAGGGTGGGCATTCCATGCCCTGGGTCCTCCACCTCCACTGGGGGTGGGTAGGTTCCTCCTTTGGTTTTAGGGGGCTCGAACGCGCTCCTTTCCGCCAGAACCCCCGCCTAAATAAAGCCACTTGCTACTGTCCCCGGAAATGCTTTCTGGGAAGGTCGCCAACCAACTCAGGAACCCCGGGCGGAGCCAGGACCCACTTTGCTTCCCCGCAAGGAACCCCAGTGTCCCAGAGCCCGGGTGCACGAGCCTGCAGGGCTGTGCACTTCCCGGCGGGAGACTGTGTGCCAGCACCTAGAAGGGATGCGGCGTCAGTGAGCCCGGGCACCTGGGCACAGTACACGCCCCCGCCTCGAGCTGGTGCCTGGTCGGACACGCTTGCAAAAGGCAAACGACTCAAACTCGCCTTAAGAAAACCACACACGGGGCCGGAGCGATAGCACAGCGGGTAGGGCGTTTGCCTTGCACGCGGCCAACTCGGGTTCGATTCCCAGCATCCCCTATGGTCCCCTGAGCACCGCCAGGAGTAACCCCTGTGCATCGCCGGGTGTGACCCAAAAAGAAAGAAAACCACACGCGGCTTTCGGCTCCGGTCTCCCATCCTGGGCCGTGAAAGTCCGACCCGACGGGGACTCAGCCGGGTCGCCGCGTGCTTCCCTTTGGGGTGCAGGAAAGCCCCCGAGGGTCGCGTCCCTGAGCCCAGGGGCGGGCCGGTTCCCGCCGCGCCCCACAATGCCTGGCGCCTGCGCGGCCGCTTCCGGGGAGGCAGGCCCGACGAATGGAGCGCCGATCGTGAACGACTCCAGCTCGGCGGCGGCACCGGCACCCGAGGGACTTCCGGGGAGGGACTTCCGGAGAGACAGGCCCGACGAGTGGAGCACCGAGGGCGAACGGCTCTAGCTCGGCGCCGGCCCCGGAGGGGCTTCCGGGGAGGGACTTTCGGAGAGACAGGCCCGACGAGTGGAGCACCGAGCGCGAACGGCTCTGCTCGGCGGCGGCGCGGGCACCCGAGGGGCTTCCGGGGAGGGACTTCCGGCACGCGGGGCTGGCGAGCGCGGGGGCTGCACCCGGCTCGGCCTCGGTCTCCATGGCCTCCCTGCTCGCCAAGGACGCCTACCTGCAGGGTCTGGCCCGGCGGATCTGCGCCCGGCCGGGCCCGGAGCCGCGGGAGCGCCGGCGGGGTAGGGCGCAGGGACGCAGGGCGGGAGCGCGGGTGGCGAGCCACAGGGAGTCGGAAGGAAGGGGGTCCTGGCACGTGCGGGCGGAGCAGGCGGGCACCGAGTGGGCGTCGGGTTCAGCCGAGACCCGCCTCCCGGCCCCGTGTCTGCGCTCCCCCCGTGGGAACACGCTGCATCCCTCTGCGTTCGGTTTCCTTTGGAACTTGGGGCTGGAACGACAGTCCAGCGGGGTAGGGCGCTGGCCTTGCACGCGGCCGACCCGGGTTCGATCCCGTGTGTCCCCCGAACCCGCCAGGAGTGATCCCCAAAGCCAAAAGAGTAAAAGAAGCCCGCTCTCTGCCGTGCAGCGGCGGCCCAGCCACCCCGAGGGCCGTTCCGGGACCCAGAGTGAGGCCCCGCCACTGCCTGCCCGGCCCCCGTTCCCGTGTTCGGGCCGCCTTCCGGACGGCCTCCCGTGCCTTTGCGACACTCCCGACGTTGCCGTTACGAACATTTCTCCTTTGGCATTGCAGCCGCCAAAACCCGGGCCGCGGGAGCTGCGGGGGCCCCTACTAAGAAGAGGAAGAGAGCGCATAAGTCCCGGCAGCGGAGCGAGAAGGCGGCGCGGCCCGAGGTCCCGGCCCCGGGGCAGGAGTCTCCGGCCACCCCGGGGGCGCGGACAGCGGCTGCAGCCCAGCGCGATGTGTCCCGGTCCGCAGGAGCCCCTGCCGGTGAGGAGCTCCGGGCCGGGAGTGCACCCGCAGCCCCCGCACAGGCTCGGGCTGGCCGGAAGCATCTCCTGTGTCTGGAGGGTGCCCGGGTGTAGCCGGGGAGGACTGGGAACTGCCCTGCAGATCATGTGTGGCCGCGGGGTCAGGGGCTGCACTTGGCCTGGGCCCGGGTGGGGGCCTCTCTTCATCCTCGGGCCTTGCAGGCGGCACGGCCTCAGAGCCCGAGTCCCTCTTTGCCCTGGATGTCCTGCGACAGCGGCTGCACGAGAAGATCCAGCAGGCCCGGGGCCAGGTCAGTGGGGTGGCGGGGGGAAGCTGCAGGGGTCTGGGAGGGACCACCAGGCTGGAGCTGGGACGCGGGCCGGGGCACGTCTGTCTCCTGCACGTGCCCGTGGGTGGGCGAGGGCTGAGCCACCAGCACTTTACTTCCTGGGCTCAGCACCACCAGGTGGCACCCACCTTCCCCAGGCGCCAGCCCCAGCCTTCTGCCGGGTGGGCTTCCGGTGCCAGTCCAGGTCAGTGCCTTACTGGGCAGACCAGTCGGGGAGGGGGCGGTGGGGGCTGGGCTCTGCTGGCCACCTGTGATGGGTGATAGCGCCTCCTGGTGGGGACATGGGGAAGATGCAGTGAAGTGACTCGAGGGAGTCTCCCGGGGTCCCCGGCTCTCCTTGGGGGACTATGGAGTGGGACCAGCTGGTGCTAAGGGGCCCACAAGAACCTCCTGGCTCCTCTCCCGGCAGGACCAGAAGGAGCTGTCAGCCGCGGCTCTGGAGAAGAGGCGCCGGAGGAAGCAGGAGAGGGAGCGGAAGAAGAGGAAGCGGAAGGAGCTGAGAGCGGGGGAGAAGGAGAAGGCGGCGGAGGGGCCACAGGCGACCGTGGAGGCCAGCGCGCCGCCCCCAGCCCCTGATGCGCCTGGCCCAGAGGCCCAGGGAGGCTCGGGGCTGCTCTTCAATAAGGTGAGGGGCGGGCTCGCCCCCGGGGGCGGCCTGGGGGTGCCCCCGCTGAGCCCCGCGCTGGTCCCGCCCCAGGTGGAGGTGCACAGCGACGAGCCGCGCAGCAAGGCCCAGCGGCGCAGGGAGCGGCGGGCCCGACTGAAGGGGAACCTGACGCCGCTCACCGGGCGGAACTACCGGCAGCTGCTGGAGCGGCTGCAGGCGCGGCGCGAGCGCGTGGAGGAGCTGCGGGAGCAGGACGCGGGGCGCGCGCAGGAGCTGCAGGCCCGCATGCAGTGGACCAACCTGCTGTACAAGGCCGAGGGCGTGAAGATCCGCGACGACGAGCAGCGGCTGCAGGAGGCGCTGAAGCGCAAGCAGCGGCGGCGGGCGCAGCGGGAGCGCGCGTGGCAGGGGCGCACGGCCCGCGTGGTGCAGGGCATGCAGCAGCGCCAGGAGCGGCGGCGCCAGAGCCTGCGCCGCAGGAAGGCGGCCCGCGCCGCGCGGCGCCTGGAGAAGGCCCGCAAGAAGGGCCGCGTCCTGCCGCAGGACCTGGAGCGCGCCGGCCTGGTAGACTGAAGGGTGGCTCTGCAGGGGTGCAGCGGTACGGGGCCTGTGGCTTCGTGTCTGACAAGCTTGTCATCTTCTGGGTTTGAGAGCAGGAAATGCCCCCTTGGGGACCCCAGGGCGAGAGGCAAGGCCTGACCCCAGAGCAGAGAGCAAGCTGCCCGGATCTTTGGCTGCTGAGCACTGCACCCCACCCTACCCCACCCCTCCCCACCCCAGGGCCTCTTGCTCTCCCCAGCTGGTCAGTCTTTACAGCTCGGTTCTGAAACAGGGACAGTCCACAGCCCCGCACTGCGTGTGAGTAACCAAGACCCTGGCTGGCTTAACGCCGGAGCTCCAGGCTCAGCCAGGAAAGCGCAGCAGCTTCAAGCTAGACCACGAACCGGCCTCCCCTGAGATCTGCTGGGTCCGGAAGAGACGGGACACGTGCCGCTGGGGTGGGGGGGGGGGGGACTGCGAGGGGAACCACAGTAACAGGGTTGCGAGTCACATAACTTAAATTAAAAGTTTTGTTATTTTGGTTTTGGGGTCCGGGTCATTCCTGGCAGGTCAGGTCAGCCTCATGCAAGGAGGGCGCTCGTAGAAAATAAATTTGAACAAGAGTCGAGATGCAGATGGGGGGTCCACTACGACCACCACCAGGGAATGGGAGGACCGTCGCCAGGGGTGGCCGGAAGCCTGGGGCGCCCGGACGGAGGCGGTGCAGCTGCCCCCTGGAGTGTTCCCGAGCAGAAACAACGACGGCAAGACCCACTGCCCGGGGAGGGGGTGGAGGCGCGGGAGGACCCTCGCAAGCCGCCGTCAGCGATCTGTCGGGCACGCGTGCGCAGGCGCGACCCGGAGCCCCTGGGGGTCGCGTGGGGCGCGGCCCACCAGCCCCTCCTCGAGTGCCCAGCATCGAGGGTCCCCAGGGCCCGTCACCCCCTTTAGGAACCGTCAGGACCACTGTCGGCTGCGCCTTCCCTGGTCCGGGAGCCCCTGGGAAGAAGGTTCTAGAAACTTGGTGTGTGCGCCCCCGGTACTCAGGCGCCTCTTGGCACCAAGTGACCCCTTCCTGAGTGCTCCCGGAAGGGTGCTCCCAGCTTGGGTCCTTGTTCCCTGATACAGGAAGGGGGGCGTGGGGACCCCAGCGTCCGGGCATAGGGGGCGGCACGGTGCCCTGCAGAGGCTGGGCACAGAGGAAGTGGCTCTGGGACGCCCAGTGCCAGGCCCGCGGGCACCAAGCATTGCCGGTGGCCCCCGGCGGGGCCCCGAGCCAGCAGGTCTCCCGTGGGGGCTGGAGACTGGCCCGGCGTCCCGGTGGGAAGCAGAAAGGCGGCTTCCGCCCCCGCCTGTCAACGGCCGGGTGACCCCAGGACTCGCGCGAGAGCAGTAGGTGACCTGGCTGCCACCCCACCTCCAGGGACTCGGCACAATGCCCTTCCCGGGGCTGCTGAGGGGCCGGTGATCAGAATCCCACCAGGAAGCGGGGGCGGGGGCGGGACGACAGGACGGTGGCCAAGCGCTGGCCTTGCATGTGGCGACCCAGGTTTGGGCCCTGGAACCTCGCTTGCTCCCCAAGCCCGTCAGGATAATCCCGGAGCACAGAGCCAGGAGTACTCCTGAGCACTGCCGGGGGCAGCCCCCAGCCAAGGCGGGGCTTGGAGAGCTGCAGAGATGGTGCAGGGGCAGAGTGTTTGCCTGCCAGGACTGACCCCTGAGCACAGGGCCGGAGTAAGCACTGGCCCAGCTGGGGGTGGGCCCGGTGGCAGCTGCCGGGGCCTTGTCTTTGCATTCCAGAACCTTCACCGTGCGGGACCCCAAGGGGCGCCAAGTGGTCTGGAGGGGGCTGCGCCGGAGTCCCACCTCGCGGGAGCAGGACCCTTACGCCCTGCCGAGCCCCCCGCTCAGTGGCGCGCCCTCCCCGCGGCGGGGGTCTGGGCACGGGGCGCGGCGGGAAAGGAGAGTGCGCTCTGCGGCGGCTCTGCCCGAGTTTAATGCGGCTCAGGCGCCCCCGCGTGCGCGGCCTCCCCGCCCAGCAGGCTCTTGAGGTGGCCGAGCACCCGCGCGTGCTGCGCCTCCACCCGGCCCGCCGCGCCGCCCAGCGTGGTGCAGGTGCGCAGCTGGCGGCCCAGCTCGGCGCGCAGGGCGGCGGGGGCGCCGGGCAGCAGGTAGCCGCGCAGCAGCTCGCACACCTTGGCCAGGGTGGGCTGCACCAGGTCGCCCTTGCACTGGCGCATGAGCTGGTCGCAGGGCGCGCGGCAGTCCCGCCCGTAGGTGCAGTCGGCGCTGCGCTCGCAGTGGCGACCCTGCAGGAAACGCCGCACGGCCGCCTCCGGCACCACGTGCCGCAGGTCGGCCACCCGGAAGCCGTCGCGGGCCGTGTAGCCCACGTTGGCCAGCGTGGTCTCGCACATGTAGAAGGTCCCGTAGGTGCCGTGGAACAGCTCCTCCACGAACTCCAGCAGCCCCATGGCGATCTTGGCACGCCACGGCCACGCGGGGCCCAGCCACCGCTGCAGGGCCGGGGGCAGCGCGGGGGGCAGCAGGGGCGGCAGCGCGGGCCCCGGCCCCGCGCTGGGCGGGGCGCCCTCGGTGATGTACAGGTCCCCGCAGGAGCCCAGCAGGCGCGCGGCGTGGCCCTTGCGCAGCGCCAGCAGCAGCAGGAACTCGTTCTGCTGCAGCAGCGCCCACACGGACTTGGCCTCCGCCAGGGACACTCTGCTGTCGCGGTCGAAGTCGGCCAGGAGCAGGACCTGGGCCACCAGCGCCGGCAGGGATGGCAGGTCCCCCAGATTGGCCTGGGGTGGGGGAGAGAGAACGCCAGGGGACGCCTGTGTGGGCGGGCCTCCCACTCCTGTGGCCAGGCGAGCCCCCGAGCCCCCCCATACTGACCTTGAGGAAGCTGAGGGTCATCTCCCGGAACTCGGAGATGGACGTGCCCCGGGCCGGCTTGTCAAAGAGCACCAGGTCCCGAGGGGCCGCACCTGCCCCGGCCTTGGCGTGCAGGCGAGGCCCAAGGCCACACTTGATGGTCACCTCCTTGTCCTGCCACAGCCCACTGTACACCTGCAAATGCCACAGCTGGCCGCTCGGCCCTGCCTGCCAGCCGTCCACCCCACACCCCTGTCGCCCGCATAGCCTCACCTGGTGGTCCGGCTCCGAGGACAGACAGGCCCCCCACCGCACCTTGTGCCCGATGCACAGGTCCTGGCACAGGGAGCCTGAGATGATGCCCTTGTGGTACTGGTCACACTGGGGGGGCAGAGGACACCCCGTGAGTCAGTGCCAACCTGTCCCTGCACCCAGTCACACTGCCGGTGGCTTGTTCCTGCCCCACTCAACAGCCCCACCCATCCCTGGACAGTGGCCACCCCGCTGAGCCAAGGCTGGAGCACGCGCGCGCGCACACACACACACACACACACACACACACACACACACACACGAGGCTGAGTGACCAGGCCAGAGTGCACGCATACACAAACACACAGAGTCATGTGGGGCCGAGCCAGCCCAGGACAGAGCACCCATGTGCACACACGCAGAGTCAGGCGGGGCCAGGCCAAAGCCCGCACGCATGCACACATGCACACATGGTTGGGGTGGGGGCCAGGCCAGAGCCCGCACGCACAGTGGGGGGGTAGCTGTGGCAGGCGGGCTCCCGGCACTGGCTGTGCAGACCCAGATTGTGTCCGGCTGTGGCACTGGGCTGGGTGACAGAGCCACAGGCCTCGGCTGCAGGAAGCGGCTCTGTCCGCCCTGTGCGGCCTTCCCAGAGCAGCTGGGGGCCTGGGGGTGCCACACCCAACCTGCTGGCTCAGTCCTCCCCTGGTGGCCTCCCGGGCCTCCCGGTCCCCCACCACACCGGCCTGGGGAAAGGAGGGCCGTCCCCGTCACACCAGCGGCCCCCAAGAAGAATGTCCTCCCACCTCGGTTCCCAGCCGCTGCCCCAGAGCCCTGTCTTCAGAGGGGCAGGGCTCTGGCCTGGGGATGTCCAGGGGGCCCCGGATGTGGGCTGGACTCCCGCTGTATGTGAGGCAGACCTTCCCCAGGGAGCCACACGTGACAGTGCCCGGGGTTACTCCTGGGGGGACCCTAGGGGCGTGCCATGCGGCCGAGTTCCTGCTGCCCCCCCCCACACCAGGTCATCACATGGCTGCACCCCCAGACACTGCACTGGCCACACCACACGCCACACACGCACTGAGCACGCAGGTGGGCGCAGTGAACACAGACAAACGTGCCCACACCGACCTTCCTGAGCTTGGGAAGCCACCCGCGGGCAGGCGTGCCCCACAAGCACACACCAGAGCACACATGCGCATCAGCCCCCAGGCACACACGGGGGCCGGCTCTGTGTCCCAGCCCCACTTACGATGAGCGCCTGGCACACGTGGCCGCGGCAGAGGTCCGCGTAGGAGGAGAAGTGGACGTAGACCATCCAGCTGCCCGCACAGATGCCCAGCCAGGCCAGGAGGACGAACTTGGGCCTGAAGCTCGGGAACCTGCCCTGTGGGGGACCCAGTGAGGAGGGACGGAGCCGGGGTGCACAGCCCGAGGTTGGGCTCCCTAGGGTTTGCCCGCTGAGCGGAGGGACGGTCCCCCCAGGACGGCACGCCAGGCCCGGAGGGCAAGGCACCTGGGCCCACGTGCCACCCCCAGTGGAGCCCTGCCGCTGGCTGCCCACTGAGCACTAACTGACAGGGCAGCTGGACGCCCGCTGGCCTCCCAGGAGGGGCAGCAGCAGAGGCCCCAAGGCAGGCGGGGGTCTGTTTCCATGCAGCTCGTCCAAGAAGACAAAGGAGAAGCAAAGATGGGGGGGGCAGGAGCGGCCGGGGTGAGCCCTGGGACATGCCTCTGGGGATCTCTCGGCTCTAAAAGGGTCCTGAAAGCTGGACGTCCAGGGGTGCGGCCAGGAGGTGGGTCCCCACCTGGCTCAGCACAGGCCGCGCGCACAGGCGCTCCCGACCCCGCCGCAGAGCCAGGCCCGACCGGGGTGTGGGGGTCTCGGCCCGCTGGGGCCCCGGGGGTCGTCCCGAGGCCGGCCTGGCTCGGCCCCCACTGCCGGCCGGGCCTCCGCGCCGGGGACGGCCTGGCCAAGGTCACCCGGGGTCGCGCATCCCCGGGCCGGGCGCTGGCCCCGCGCACGGGCGCTCGTGACCCACTTCCCACCACAATAAGCCGGCCGCGGGGAGAGGCCGTCCGCAGCCCCGCGCCCCCGCCCCGCCGCGCGCGCCCCGGGCGCCGCCTACCTGCAGCCCCTTGGACAAGGGGCAGAAGAGCACCAGGTGCGCCAGGCGCCGCAGCCGCCGCATGGTGCCCGCCCGCGGCCGCGGGGCTGCGG
>JASTTN010010419.1:22573-32629 GCA_030324115.1 Sorex maritimensis | reverse complement strand
TTCGAACGACGCTCTTCCGATCTTAGCCCTGTTTTTTCGCTCCTTCCGCCCCGCCCGTGCCCGGGGCGGCGCGGGGGCAGCGCACCCCGGGCCGGGCGCCCCGCGCCGGCGTCACAATGTCCCCGCGCCCTTGCCCCGAGGCCCCGCCAAGGGCGCCCGGCCCGGCGCGCGCCGCGTCCTGCGGGCCCGGGGCTGCGGGAGCGCCGGGCGGGCCGGCGGGAAAACCGAGGCGCGGCGGGGCCACCTGCGCGGGGCGCCGCAGCTCCCGCGCCCCTTTCCCCCGGGAAGGCGCGGGCCGGACGGGCGGACGCGGAGGATGGAAGTTTCCAGGGGCGTGGCGGGGCCCCGGCCGGGGTGGAGGGTGAGGGCGGAGTGTGGCGTCAGGCGGCCGACCGGGGCTTGGGGTCCCCGTGGGCGCCGCGCCTGCTTCCAGCCGGGCTGCGTCTCTGCGCCGGCCCCTCGGCTGTGCCTGGCGGGGCCCTCGGTGGTCTCCAGGCCGCGCTGACCCAGCCCGCGGCCCGCGGCAGGGCGGGGCCGCGACTCCCCGCTCCCTCCGGCCGCCGGCTCCTCTGGGAGGCCTGGGTGCGGGCGGCCGGCCCAGGGGAGGGGCCGGGTGGCAGCCTCGCGGCTGTCCCTTCTGAACTGGGCCGTGGGGCGCCTGCAGCGTCCCCCTCGCCCTGGAGCCTTTTATAGGCCTCCTGGGACCGGCGCTCCCAGCTCTGCGCCCCGACTTCAAAGCTGCGTCCAGGGACCAAATAAAACCCTGTGGGACCAGGATATAGGACAGAACTAAGGTCCCCCGCAGGGCCCGGGCCGCACCAGCAGCTCGCTACGCGGGGCGCCCTACACCCCTCGCCCCCGCCCCGAGAGAGTGGCCCTCCCCCGCAGGTGGGGACAGCCCCTGAGCACTCGGGTGCTGGGTTCTGAGCCCCGTGTCACCCTGGATCCGGGCCCTCGTGTGCGTGTGTGGCGGGTGTGTGGCGCAGTGTGAGACCAGCTGGGCGGGGCCCGCGGGGGCCTGAGAAGGGGGTTCAGGGGAGCAGGAAACCTTCGAGGGGGACTTGGCAGGGGCCCTGGTCTGGCCATGGTTTGTGCAGCTCTGTCCGGAGGGCTGGAGAAGGGGTGCACGGCCCCCACAGGCGCTGAGTGCCCAGGGGTCAGCGTGGGGGTGGCCCCAAGCCCCGGGGAAAGGCCACCGGTGGTTCATTTAAGTGCGGGGTGGAGCCCCCGGGGGTGGGGGCTGCCCACCTGGGCCTGTCGCCCCTGCACCCCTCCCCCAGTTTCCTCCTGGACCCCAGCCTGGGGGCAGCCCTGGAGCCTCTGCAGGGCTGGTGTCCCCCGCCCCGCCCGCCTGCCCAGTGCAGCCTCCCTGGCCACCCGGGCAGAGGTCAGTGTGGCCCGCTTGGCCTTGAACTCGCGGTCACAGCACGTGCCACTGACCCAAGCTGACTCTGGTCCTGTGCACTCCTGGGGTGTCCAGCCCAGGGGCCACCCGAGCATCCTGGCTCCCAGCTCTCTGCCTGGGCCCAGGACATGGGGCCCCTTTCACCCCACCTGGCAGCATCAGGTATTTCCCGGGCTCCATCTCCAGGACCCCTTGGGCCCCCCGGGCCCCCCTGGGCTCCCTGGCAGTTGGGTGTAGCGTGGACAGTAGTGGGAGTGGGAGGGCCGGTCCAGGAGCACTGCAGCAAGAGGTGTCCCTCTGGCTGGAACCCGGTGGGGGCCGCTGAGCTCCAGGTGGAGCCCCCCGCCGGGAAGCCCCCTACTCACCCCACCTTTGTCCAGTGCCAACAGGTAGGGACGGGCTGTGCTTGGCAGTGCCCTGGCCTTGGGCCTCTCCCACTGCCGGGGTCCCGCCTGCCCCCCACTGTGCTCCAGGAGAGCTCCCCAGCCCTGCGGGCGTCTGTGCCACCCTTCCTGCTCCCGGGCGCCAGGGGCTGCCCCTGAGGGGAGCAGCGTGTGCGGGGCGGGCCTGGGAGAGGGGACGCAGCACCCAGCCGAGGACAGAGATGGGGCTCAGGAAGCACCTGCCCTGCCCGGGTGAGGCCCTGGGCCCACGCCAGAAAATTCTTCATTTAAAAATTAAGATAAGGGGCCGGAATGATAGAACAGCAGGGAGGACACTTGCCCTGCATATGGGAGACCCGGGTTCGATCCCCAGCATCCCGTATGGCCCCCGAGCACTGCCAGGACTAATTCCTGAGTGCAGAGCCAGGAGTAACCCCTGAGCATTGCCGGGTGTGACCCAACCCAAATAAACAAACAGGGCGCAGGGTGATGGTACAGCAGGTGGGGCACTTGCCTTGAGCCCACCCAGGTTTGACCCCTCATCTCCCACGGGGTCCCCTGAGCTCACCAGGAGTGATCCCTGAGCACCACCAGGTGTGGTCCTAAGACCGGAAACTTAGAGGAGCACAGGGCTGGGGACGGCGCAGCTGGGCCCGGGGGCTCGGGGTACACAGGGTCCCCTCAGCCCCTCGTGGCCACTGCAGCGCCTTGCAGCACTGTGTCCTGGGCCTTTGCACTAAACTGCAAGCCCAGGGTTTGTTGTTTTTTTTTTTGGGGGGGGGGGATATTTGGCAGTGCTCAGGGGACCGTGTGAGGTGCTGGGGATCGGACCCAGGAAGGCAATTGCCCCGTGCTGTGCTGTTTCCCCGAGAGGCCGTGGGGGGACTCCGCACTTCTTGGCACCTCTTGGCACCCCCTAAAAAGAAAAGACAAGAGCAGAGGCGGGGCGGGGGCTGGAGCGATGGCACAGCGGGGAGGGCGTTTGCCTTGCACGCGGCCGACCCAGGTTTGATTCCCAGCATCCCAAATGGTCCCCTGAGCACCGCCAGGGGTAATTCCTGAGTGCAAAGACAGGAGTGACCCCTGTGCATTGCTGGGTGTGATCCAAAGAGAGAGAGAAAAAAAAAAGCAGAGACAGGGGGCTGGAGTGATAGCAGTAGTGTGTAGGGCGTTTGCCTTGCACGCGGCCGACCCGAGTTCGATCCGCAGCATCCCATATGGTCCATCGAGCACCGCCAGGAGTAATTCTCGAGTGCAGAGCCAAGAGTAACCCCTGAGCATCGCTGGGTGTGACCCAAAAGGCAAAAAAAAAAAATCTTCAGGCTGGAGTGATAGCATAGCGGGTAGGGTTTTGCCTTGCACACGGCTGACCTGGGTTCGATTCCCAGCATCCCATGTGGTTGTCCAAGCACCGCCAGGAGTAATTCCTGAGTGCAGAGCCAGGAGTAACCCCTGAGCATCGCCGGGTGTGACCCAAAAAGCAAAAAAAAAACCAAAAAAACCAAAAAACAAAAACAAAAAAACCCAGAGGCAATGTGTGGCCCTCCCTGAGGTCACCCGGGAGGGAGTGTGGGAGGGTGGCGCCCAGGCTGGGTTTCCTCACGACTGTCCTGGCTGCCAACCTGCCCTCCGGGAACTTCTGTGTCTTCAGCTCCGCCAGCCGCAGCTTATCAGATATTGCATGTGTCCGTCTTTCGAGCATCCGTCTGTCTGTCCATCCGCTATGTGAGGGCCCAGGGACTCCCTGCTAGCGAGTAGGGCAGGCCCGGCAGGCCAAGGCTCGTGGGGTGGAGGGGCAGAGGGCCTGGGCCTGTCTCCCTCTCTGCACCTGGGTCCTGAGGTCGGTCTGGGGGAAGGGCAGCTGGCCACGAGGGTCCGAGACAAGCTAGCATACAGCCTTGATGGGGCCGTGGGTTCTACTCTGCCACAGCCTGGGAGCAACAGCCAAAAGCAGTCGGGCCAGGGTGCCTGGGGCCAGTTCCTGCCCGCCCCACTGACTGCCAGCACCCGCTCTGGGAGAGCTGAGCAAGCCGGGTGTGGGGAGAGGCCCCCCGCGGGCCACAGTCCTGATGACTGTCCTCCCCAGTCCTGGAAACAGCCCCTTTTTTATGGGGGGTCGGGGGGGGGCAGGAGTTCAGGGTTACGTGGCCGCTGCCGCAGGGCATGGGCCTGGCGGAGTCGATGCCTCCCGCGTCCAGTCCAGTCCATCCCTGTCGGCTCACTGGTCTCTCCCACAGCATCATCAGCTGGTTCGTCCGGTCCTTCAAGTACCTGTACGGCCTTCGCTTCAAGATCGAAGGACGCCAGAAGCTGCAGGGGCAGCGGCCCTGTGTCATCATCTCCAATCACCAGAGCATACTGGACATGATGGGTAGGCCCAGGGGGTGGGCTCCAGGGAGGGAAGGAAACAGGCGGGAGAGGCCAGACCGGCCCCAGCAGCCAGAAGAGAGGCGCAGCCCCGCCCCTGGCCCCGGAGGGCGGGACCGGTCACCAGCGACCCCCTCGTGGGCGTGGCCTGGCTCCGAGACCCGCCCCTCGCCTAGGTGGACGACCTATCCCGAGACCCGCCCCTCGCCGAGATGGGCGTGACCCTCCCGGGGCCCGCCCCTCACAGCGGCGGGCGGCCTATCCCGAGGCCCGCCCCGGCCTCGGTGGGCGGGGTCTGGCCCTGAGCGCGGCCCCGCCCCCTGCCCCCGCGCAGGCCTCATGGAGATCCTGCCCGAGCGCTGCGTGCAGATCGCCAAGCGGGAGCTGCTCTTCATGGGGCCGGTGGGCCTCATCATGTACCTGGGGGGCGTGATCTTCATCAACCGCCAGCGCTCCAGCACGGCCGTGTCCGTCATGGCCGAGGTGGGCCAGCGCATGATCAAGGATAGGGTGAGCGGCGGGCCCCGGGAGGAACAGGGCGCCGCGGGGGTCCGGCCGGGCTGGGGCTGCAGCTGTTCTCCCGTCCCTGCAGCTCAAAGTGTGGATCTACCCCGAGGGTACCCGGAACGACAACGGGGACCTGCTGCCGTTCAAGAAGGGGGCCTTCTACCTGGCCATCCAAGCCCAGGTACGGGACGGCGGCGGGGACGGCGGGGCTGGGCGGGAGGCCCCGGGGGGGGTCCGGAATTGGCGCGCGGGGCTCCCGCCCCCAGCACCGGCCCCGGGGCCCTCCCCGACTGGGCGCGACGCCGGTGCCGGCAGAGACGGAGGGGCCACACCCCCCAGCTGGGGGGCGGGGCTGCCCGAGCCGAGGGACCCGCGCAGCGCAGATCCCGAGCAGCACCCCTGGCTGGTGCGGTTCCGAGGTGCCCAGGAGGGCGGGGTGCCCTGCCGGGACCCGGGCCTGCCTCCTGCCGGACTGGGGTCCGCGTGTCCCTGCCCGACCAGTGACAGGTGACCTTCGGCGCCCCCTGGCGCCCGCCCTGGGGAGCGCGCCGTGCGGGTCCCGGCAGCCGGGGCGCGAGGGCGCGCCGCGGGTCAGAGTCCGCCCGGCCTCAAGCTGCCACACGCAGTGACTGATGTCACTTCCCTGACCGGTGGCGTGGGGGAGGGCCCTTGGGAGGAGAGTGGGGCTGTGCGTGCGTGGGTGTCCAGGGCCTGGGGTGGCTCAGCGGGGCGACTGCCCGCAGCCCGCATCGGGACCTGCGTCCTAGCTAGCTCCAGGCTGTCCCACCCGCCCTCTGCGGGTACCGGCGACCCTGCCCTGCCCGCCTCCTGCCCTGACCTCCCGGTTAATGATTACCGCGGGGGAACCGTTTTCGACATCGCTACCACTGGACTTGACCCTGGTGTCTTCCAGGAACAGTCCCCGCCCACCACCCACCCCTGCTCCACTCCCAGGGGAGAGGGGAGTTTGGAAAGGGGTGCGGGCCAGAAGGCTCCACAGCTGAGCCGGACACACCCCGCCCTCTCGGGGACGCTCAGAGCCAGAGGGGGACACTGACAGGAGTCTGTGCAGGAAGGCTGCCGGGGGGCTGCTGGGGGACTGTGTCCCTGCTGGGTCTCTTGTTTTTATGTTTTGAAGTAAAACAAGTTTATTTGGGAAACGAGGGGAGAGAAGGCGATGAAGAGAAACGCCCCGGAGAAAACATGGGCTTCGGGGGCCGGAGCGATAGCACAGCGGGTAGGGCGTTTGCCTTGCACGCGGCCGACCCAGGTTCGATCCCCGGCATCCCATATGGTCCCCCAAGCACCGCCAGGAGTAATTCCTGAGTGCAAAGCCAGGAGTAACCCCTGAGCATCGCTGGGTGTGACCCAAAAAGCAAAAAAAAAAAAAAAAAGGGGGCTTCTCCAGAGCGGGGGAAGGCTTGCCCAGTGGGCTGAAGGGCTCTGGGTGACCTGGCACACGCCCCCCCACCCCCCGCGTCCGTGTCAGCTCCCAGGAGGGGCGGCATGTGCACCGCAGCCTGGCACCAGCTAACCGCAGTCCCCGGGCCTCGCCAGGAGTGATCCCCGGCAGTCAGAGCAAGCCCTGGGGGCGGGCTGGCCCGAGCAAAGCAGATGGGTCAGCAGGGCGAGCACGCGGGCTCCCCTGGGCCGGAACCAGGCCGCCTCTCTCCTCGGCAGGTCCCCATCATCCCTGTGGTCTACTCCTCCTTCTCCTCCTTCTACGATGGCAAGACGAAGCTCTTCACCTCAGGTGACCGCCTCCCTGGGGGTGGCCGGGAGGGTGCGGAGGCAGGCGCCAGGGTGTGGCCCCGAGGGGGGCCGGGTTCTTCCCGGGGAACAGTCTGGGCCCGGGGCACCCGGCGCTGCCAAGGCCACAGTGTGGGGCAAGCGTCGGCCGGCCCCAGGTGACACCCGCCCTCCCCCAGGGACCATCCAGGTGCAGGTGCTGGACGCCATCCCCACCACGGGCCTCACCGAGGCCGATGTCCCCAGGATCCTGGAGAAGTGCCACCACCTCATGAGGGAGACCTTCTTCTCCATCTCCAAGACGCCCCGGGAGAACGGGGCGGCGGTGGCCCCAGAAGCGCGGCCGGCACAGTAGCCGAGGCCACCTGGCCACGGACACGGGGTCCTCAGGCCGCTCCCGCAGGACCGGGCGTAGGAGCCAGGCCTGAGCCTTGGCTGGCGGCAGCTCTCGGGAGGGGCGCCGGGCACTGTGCCTCCCGCGGCCTCGCAGGGCCGAGCTCGCGGCATCGTTGTTTTTATAAATGGACGGACACACGGACGGCTGGGGCAGTCACTGGGGCGCGCCTGGGGCGGGGCTTCCCGACAGCCACAGACACGACGCTCGAGCTCTCGGCTTTTATTCCTGGGTCGGGTGGGGCGCTCCCTGGGCGGGCCCCCCTGCCCGGCCCTCAGGCGTCCTTCCTGCAGGAACCTGCGGGGAGACGGCGGTCAGGGCCCCGCCGGCGCGGGCCCTCGCGCCCCCTGGCGGCGGGTGCGGCACTCACAGGCGCCCAGCTGCTCCTCCAGGAAGGCCACCTGGTCGCTGAGCGAGTCGATGCGCTGCAGCTGCCGCAGGGAGTGCGCCAGCAGGCGGCCGGGGTCCGCGGAGCCGCGCAGCGGGGCCAGCACCGACCGCAGCTTCTGGGGGCACAGGCCACCGGGGAGGCGTCCCGGCACACCCCGTCCGGCACCCGGGATCCTGCCCCCACCCCGGCCCGGGCCCCGGCGGCCTCACCTGCTCCAGCGCCCCCACCCGGGCGCGCAGCGCCCGCACCTCCTCCTCCACCTCGCCGCGGGTCCCTGGGGAGACAGGCGCTGAGCCCCCGCCCGGGCCCGCCCCTCCGGCCGCTCCCCGTCGTGAGTCTCGGTGCTGGGCTGCCGACGGCGCATTATTACTCACGGTACGAGTTTGCAGTGTCACAGCGCGTACCAAAAGTAATAATGGCCCGTCGTCAGCGGCCTTGGAGGGCGCGGCCGGCCCCTCCTCTGCCCGCCTAGGTGGTGGCTGCGGCCGAGGGTCACCCATGCAAGCAGGGGGCAGGTGGGGGCTCACCTGGAGAGGGGTGTGGGGTCGCCCCAGGGGCTTCCCCCTCGGGCCGGCAGAGCGCCCCGCTGGCTGACGGGCACTGCCCCTCCCGAGCCTGGCACCAGAAGCTGCCCGGGGTGTTGACACAGCGCTGGGCACAGCCGCCATCCGCGGCCCGGCACTCATCCACGTCTGGGGGGACAGGGTGTCACGCAGGGTCCCTGTCTGCGCCCTTGCGCCCTCCCCCCGCGGGCCGGCCCTGGCTCACCGGTCTGGCAGAGGGCGCCCTGCCACCCCGGGGGGCACAGGCACCGTCCAGGCCTCACGCAGGTCCCCCCGTTCCGGCACGGCGGCTGGCAGGCTGCGGGAGGGTAACTGTTACTCGGGGACAGGGGCCCCGCTTGGCTCCCGGGGGGCGGGGCCGGGCGCAGCCTCACCTGGGCCACACGTGCGCGGGAACCCGCTGGCGCGCGGCCGGCCCGGGCAGCAAGCTAGGCGAGGCCCGGCGGGTGCTGGGCGGCTGTGCCGGTAGGCGGTCCTATAGACAGTCCTGTGGGGGACAGCCATGGGTGCCCCCCGCCCGGCCGCCACTTCCCCAGGGCGGGCCAGCAGGAGGAGGGACAGCCCCGCAGCCACCAGTGCGGGGACTTCCACAGGGGGGAAGGGTCAGGCTCCAGGGGCCTCACTGCCCCCAGGAGGCCCTCAGGATCATGAGCCGCAGCCGCAGCAGAGGGGAGACGTGGCTCTGGGCCGGGGTGCAGGATTTGAGTGAGGAACCCCCAGAACTTGGGCCAGCAGGAGCATGGGTGAGAGCGCGTGGCCGGGGAGGTGGGCGCCCCCTAGTGGGCAGGGCGGCCAGCGGGCTGGCTCACCTGTAGGTGCTGCAGGCGCGGTGCCCCGCACAGGTGGTCAGGAAGGGCTGGTACACCCGCTGCACAAAGGACTCGGGCCTGGGGTCCCGGGGCGCCCCCACAGCACAGACGCCGCGGCTGAAGGGGAGTGGGGGTCAGCCAGGCACTCCTGCCGCCGAGACCCCAGGCCTGGGACTGCCACGGCCCGGGACTCACCCAGGCCGGAAGACGTGCGGGGGACTCGCGGCCAGCAGAGGAAGCCACAGCAGCAGCAGCGCCCTGGAGCCCCTCATGGCCCGCGGGACCCGGAGGGCCAGCCTTGTGCTCGCTGGGGCCTGCGGGACAGAGCAAGGCCGTCGCACCACCCGGGGGGCATGGCAGGGACAGGCCGGCATCTCAGTCCCAGCCTCGGGGGCAGGGCTGACAGCCTTCCCGGCCTCATGCTGTTGGTGGGGCGCTGGTGGGCTGCGGGGTGGGGGTCCCCAGCCAGCGTCTGGGCTGCCCCAGGAGGGGGGGTCCTCGGGAACAGCCCACCCATCCCCTCCTGCTTGTGGCTGGGAGCCAGGCAGTCCCGGGGCCGGGACCCCAGCCTGGAAGTAGCAGAGTGCGAGGTGCGGTCCGGGCGCGGGGGCTGTCCAGGCCGCGGACCCCGAGGCCGTGGGCATCCCCTGGCTCCCCTCAGCGCCCCGCAGGGCAGATATATGTGCGTGTACGTGCACGCGTGTGATGTGTGCACGCACGTCCGCATGTGCGTGCACACACGTGTGTCAGGCAGCGCCTCCCAGGTCTGTTTCCCCACTGGTCCCTTCTCTGTGGTGCTACAAGGCCGGACTCTGCCCGGGGCAGCTGGAGGGGTCCGTGGTGCAGCCCCTTCCACCAGGGCCGGGGGACACGTCCGCCCCAGGTGTGCAGTCGGCGGAGCTGCGCGGGAGACGCACTCTGGGGGTGACCCTCGGGGTCCAGGCAGGGCTGCGGGGAGAGGGACGGCGCTTCCCGGCGCCAGCGCATTTCTCAAAGTCATGCTCCCCCCAGGAGCGAGCCTCGGCAGGGGTGCTGGGCGGGGAGGCCGGGGGCGCAGGGGCGGCGTGGGCCGGGGCCGCCTGCCCTCCCACGGGGCCGCCCGCGCCCCCGCTCCGAGCTGGGTCCGCAGAGGGAGGGGCCTCGGGGCCGCAGGGCGAGGACCCCGCGCCCCCTTGCCGGGAAGCGCTCGGGGCCCGGGGGCGCCCGTGAGGCGCGCGCCGCGTCGCCGCTGCAGCCCCCCGGCACGGCCCGGGCCCGCCGCCAGCAGGGGGCGCCCTTTCCCGGGGCCGCCGGGCCCGTCCTCGGGGGCTGGCGCGGGGCTCGGCTCCCCGCGCCCCCGCCGCCGGAGCCCCGGGCCCGCTCACCTCTCGGGTCCCGGCGATCGCTCTGCGCCGCCCCCCGGCTCCGTGCGCGGGGGACCCGCCGCCCCCCCGGGAGCGGACCCTGCTCGGCGCCCCTCGCGCGCCCGCCCCGCTCCCTCCGCACTCC
>JASTTN010010419.1:0-22173 GCA_030324115.1 Sorex maritimensis | reverse complement strand
CATCGCCCCGCCCCCGCACCGGGCCCCGCCCCTTGCGCAGGCCTCGGCCCCGCCCCCGCCGGGCCGCCCGAACCCCGCGGGGCCGCCGCCCCCATTGAGCGGATGGGGAAACTAAGGCCCGCGTGAGTCAGCGGGAACGTATTCCTGCGGCAGAGCCCAGTGGCCCTGCGGGGCACAGCCCCCTTCCCGGCCGCCACATCACTCTGCAGGGGGCCTGTAGGCTCAGCGACCCCCCACCGACCCCGTGTCTGTCCCCCACGTCCTCCTCTGCAACCAGCCCCACGTACCCACGTGGTAGAGGGTCTGACCTAGGGCCCTCAGAAGTGCGGCCATCGCAGGTCACTGGACATGGCCGGGCCTGCAGCTCACCTGGACAGGGGCGCGCCTTCATGCCCCAGGGACTGGTCACTGCGCCTCTGGGTGCGGGGAGCGGCCAATGGCCCCCCAAGCCTGGGGCTGGGTCAGAGAAATGCTCGCATCAGTGCCGGAGCCGGTGGAGCCCAAATCTGCCATTGCGGGAACTCCGTGTCCACAGCCCCTGGTGTCATGTCCGGCGGCACCTGGCCCCTTCTGCCCGGAGCTCTCGGGACCCTCGGCAGACGGGCTGAGGGACATTGCTCCGGGCGCCCCCATCATGTGACGGGGCCCCCATCATCCCCCTTCTCCCAGGGCGGCCCCAGCAGCCTGGGGGCAGGCAGCCAGAGCCGAGGGACCCCCAGGGTGCCACCCTCCCCTTCGCTTCCTTGGCGGGCCCACTGCTGGGTGCAGGCGGGACCCCGGCGCTGAGGGGGGCATGGAGCAGGAGTTGGGGGCCCGGGGTGAGCTGACAGCCGCCCCACCCGCCCAGCAGGAGGGGCTCAGCCCCTGGGGTCTCGGGGAGGAAGGGAAGCCCAAGGGGCGTCTGGAGAGCCGCTGGCTCCTCTGTCCCTTCCCTGGGCCCTGGGCCCGCGCCCGCCTGCCCGCCAGGAGCCCTGCGTACCTGTTCCTGCCCCGCGCGGGCCTAGCCGCCCCGCCATGGCCGCAGACGCCCGGCGGCTGAGGATGGGCGGCTTTTTATGCGCGGGCCTGTGTGAATTGCGCCGGGCTGGGCCCTTCCCGGCCGGACTTCCTGTGAGTGTTCTCCACTGATAAGGGGGGCGCGGGGCCAACGGGGGGGGGGGGGGGGGGGCGGGGGGGGGGGAGAGCAGGGCCCCTGGGGCAGGGGGCAGCAAACACAGCAGAGGGACGGGTGGTCACGTCAGTGGGCCCAGGGGTGCTCTGGGGCCCAGCGCCCTCTACGTCCCAGAGGGGCTGGCCGGGGCGTTGGTGCGCCCGGACGCCTGCTGTGGGGGTCCCTGGGGCCCAGCAGTGACGGGCAGGGGCTCAGGGCTCCTCATCTCCCTGGGTCCAGGATCTCCCTCCCGGAGTCTCTGCTAAGCCCCCTGCAGAGCAGTGTGGGGACGCCAGGGTCACTTCCTGGGCTCCGGTCCAGGCCTGACCCCTCTCGTTCCTGCCGCCCGAGCAGGGCACCCCGGGAGGACACGGGCCCTGCACCAGCCACCCCCCCTCAGGCACGGGAAACTGCCCAAAAGCTGAGCGGGTGGGTATGGCCCCCAGCACCCCCCCAGGCGCACAGGGCTGAGACTGACGCTGCACGGATGCCAGTTCCCAGGCCTCGGTTTCCCATTTGCCCCGGGGTGGGCCGGAGGGGGAGGGGTGCTTCAGGCACTGCTGGTCCCTGTGAGGGACCCTCAGTGCAGAAGGCACGGCTGGGATCTGTCTGGACTGAGCACATATGGGGACACTGAGGCCCAGAGGTGGGGCAGGCTCAGTGGGCCTCACCGTCAGGCCCCGGGACCCCTCTCCGTGTGTCTGCTTCTGGGCTACGCCTGGTGGTGCTCACGGCTGCTCAAGGCTCCTGGAGGCTTCGGGGCCCCTGGGGTGCCAGTGTGTGTGTGTGTGTGTGTGTGTGTGTGTGTGTGTGTGTGTGTGTGTGAGCAGGTCTCCGGGCCCCAACCCCGGCCTCTCGCCCCCGTTTCCTGCGGGGAGACTCCGGCCCTCCGACTCCTGCGGTAGCCCGCAGACACCGTGCTCCCAGCCAGAGGACTGGGCTGGGGGCTCCCACCCACGCATGTATGCGGGGAAGGTGCTGAAAGGCTCCTGGGGCAGGTCCCAAGCCGGGAGAGCGGACCCCCTCCGCCGTTGCAGTCCCCTTCGTGTCAGGGGCTCCAGTCTGCTGCCCCCTGCACCGAGGGCGCCTACTGCTCAGATGTTCCCGCCTCCCCCAGAGACCACCAGGGAGGAGGGCCGGCCCCCCGCACCGACCTCATGTCCCCCCTTACTCCCCTCCGCCTTAGAGCCGCAGGGGCAAACGTGGTGGTGGCTGGGGGCTCACGGCGCCGCCACTCCAGCACGCCTGGGCCAGTGCTCCTGCCACCAATGACCAGGCCGCAGTCATGTCCTGCCTCAGTTTCCCCCTCTGTCCCAGGCTTGGCCTGCTGCCCGCGAGGTCTCTGCAGCCCCCGGAGAGGCCGGCACAGCCTTACCTGCCTGCTGGCCGGGCCCTCCTGGAACCCTCGGCTCCGCGCGCGCGCAGGCTGTGCGCCCGGCCGAGGCCAGCGTGGGCCTCTCGCGGGCGCCGCTGAGGAAGGAAGGAACGCGAGAGGGACAGGGGGAGATGTGCTTCCTGCTGGGGACACGCAGGCATGAAGCCACGGCGAGGGGTGTCCAGCTGGCAGCCCGGGCCTGTGCGCACCTGCACGGGCCCAACCCTGAGGGACGGGGGGGAGGGGGGGCAGTCCCCTTCCTGCCGCGAGGCCACGTGACGCGGGCACTCCCGGGAGGACGAGAGCGCCCCATTTCAGCGGCAGCTGGTCCAGAGCCAGTGGGACCCCCGTGCGCCCCCTCCCTGCCCCAGCCTCTCCTCCGGGGACCGGCACACGTGCCCCGATGTCTGTGAACCATGCACGTCCTGCCACGCTGCCCGTCCAGGTCTGGCCCTCCCTGGGCGCGTGTCCCTGCCCCTTGGCCACGAGCTGCCCGCCAAGGTGCGCTGGGTGGGGCGAGGCCAGGCCTACCCTGCAGGCCCCGCTGTCCAAGAGCCCTCGGGGCAGTGTGTGAGGCGGGAGGCGGTGGCCGCGGGCTGGAGTGGGCCCCAGGCTGAGGAGTGGACGTCCCCCACACACACACAGGCGGACACAGGGCAGCTGGCCGGGTAGATGGTGGCCGTTAGCATGGAGGGAAGAACACTTGATCTTCGAGAAGGAAAGGGAAGGAACGTGGGCAAGGGCGCAGGCCCCGAGGGGCTCAGGGCTCGGCTCCCCACGCCCCTGCCCACCCAGCCTGGGCTGCTCTCCCCGGCTCCCAGGGAAGCATCACCCCAACCTGCAGGCGGTGCTGGGGGCCCGGCTCCTGCTTCCTGGTGTCCACACTGTCCCATGCCTTGGACCCAGCACTGGACCTCATAGGGAGCCCGCCTGGAGTCCCTCCTCTGAGATCACCCCTCCACGTCCACCTGGCCCTGGTGTATCCCTGGGCTCCAACAGGATTCTCTGCCTCAGTTTCTCTATAGGTCAGGCTGAGACATGAAGGGGCTGGGAGGCTGAGGGTGGTCACTGGGCTCCCGGGGTGCCCAGCACGTGTGTCCAGAGCTTCACTTGGGGCCCCTGCCCCTCCCCCAGGGCTGAGCTTCTGGACCCTGGACAAAGGAAGGAGGTGCCGGCATCTGGACCAGGAATCTGGGCTTCCTCTCAGCCAGGAAGCAGGAAGCCGCTGGGGAGATTGGGGCCGAGCGGGACAATGGCCCCAGGAGGGGAAGGGGATCTGCGTCACCGCGGCCGACTTCCCGGCCCTTTCCGGGTGACAAGCTGGGCTGCCAGAGGGAACTTCCAGCTCCGTTTCTGGGGCAGAGTTCTGGGGTCCCCCGGGCCCTGGAGGCTGACTCCCCCCCATGGCTGGAGCCTGAGGGTCCCTACACTCTCCAGGGCCCGGGGCTGAGGCAGCAGAGGGGGGGGGTGGAGAGCTGGAGGAGGCCTCCTGGGGGACCCCTGCTGGGTCCCTGCTTCCTGTGCCCAGGCATGTCCCCCCAGTGCCCGTCCACCTCTGTCAGCTCTGGCCTCATCTGGGCCCACCTGTCCACTGCACCAGGCGGGGACGGGGCCGCGGCCGGGCTCTCCTCTCGAGACTCAGGGCCCCTGGACGGCTGCGGGCCCTCAGACCACCCCACCTCCACACAAAGCCCGTGTCCGGCCTTGGGGCTGCAGCCACGGGCCCCCTCCCCCAAGGACGCCAGCTGGCCGCACTGCCAGGATGGCCCGAGCCCCGCCTGCCCGGACCCCACTTCCTGAGCCCGCCTGCCCGGACAATGGCCGGAAAGGCCTCGGCGGCCGCGGGGGGTCCTGGGAGCCCCGAGAGCCCGGTCAGCCTGGGAATGTTCCAGAAGCACAATTGAGGCCAGGGCCGGCCTGCCCTGCACTGGGGGAAGCCCACACCCACGCCCCTCCCCGGGCCCCACTAACGGCAGAGCTGGGGACTCAGAAGGCGCTTGCTGGTGCCCTGGGGGGCCCCCCACCTGGGCCCAGGCCCCCACCCCCACTCTCCTGCCCGAGGTCTCAGGGACGGTGTCCAGGCCCCAGGTGGGCCCCACACTGGACGGCTGCACGGTGTGTCCTGATACGCCAGGCCCAGGGGCGCAAGGCAGGACATGGCCACTCACACACCACACACATGCAAGCTGCACACGTGAACAGGCTGCTTATTCAAGGCCCCCACACACCACCTGCACAGGCACGCCACACAGACACGCAGCACACACGTGTCCATGTCACGCACACCATGTGCACACGCAGCACACATATCCATGCCAACACATCACAAGCACATGTAGCACACACATGTCCACGTCACAGTACCAGACTCGCAGACCACACCGTAAGCATGCCGCGCACAGCACCAGCACACAAGTGCACGTCACACGCGTGTTTATGCCACACACGCCACAGGCACACAGACCACACAGCAGGTATACACAGATGTGCATACCCAGGGATCAGACATTCACGCCCCGCACTGCACGCACACGCACACGCACATGCAGGCCCGCAGGAGGATCTGGGTCGTGATTCTGTCTCCCTCGAGCACCCCCACCAGCAGAGCGGGGGCGTCTCTGTGCCCGCACACACCCTGTGGCTTCGTCCCAGGGATCCTCCAGCCTGGGCCTGCCCCAGCGGCCACCTGGGTCTCTGTCCCCACCCCACCCCTGGGATATTCAGGATCCACTGTCCCCCCCGCCGAGTCCCAGCCCTCCGAGGCCATGCAGAACCAAAGGCGGCCCCCAGAGCCAGTCCGGCCCAGCCCCCACCCCCGAGTCACACAGAGGCCCCTCAGCCCCCACACAGAGCCGACCCTGCAGTCCCCGAGTGAGTGGGACTCTGGGTGGGGGCCCCGTAAGCCCCATGGGCCGGGAGTGGGGCGTGAGAGTGCTGCGAGTTGGGGGGTGGGGGCAGTCAGGGGGCTGGGGGCAGTCAGGGGGCTGGGGGCAGTTGGGGGCTGGGGACAGTCAGGGGGCTGGGGGAGGGCAGTGGGGGCTGGGGGCAGGCGGGGGGGCGGGGGGGGGGCGGGGGGGGCGGCGGGTCCCAGGGGGCGGGGGCCCGGCCGGACCCGCGGACAAAGGGCGGACGTGCGGCGGCCCCTGCGCTTATCGCGGAAACGCGCCCTCGCCCCTTCCTGCCGCCCGGCCGGGCGCGCCGGCCACCTGGAGGGGACAGCGGGGTCTCCGGCACCGGCCGGGGGCGTCCCTGGGGGCTCGGCCCTGGTCACCCCCGCGGGGGCCCGGAATCCCGCTGGGACGCCCTGGACCTGAGCAGCGCCGGACCCGCCGCCGGCCGGCCAAGCTCCGGCTCATCCGCCGGCAGCGCCCCCTGGCGGCCAGCGGGGAGCGCGCGTCCCGGGACACCTCCCCGGGGAGCGGGTCAGGGACGCCCCCGCCGGTCCTGGGGACACTCAGGGTCCGTCCCTGTCCCCCCAGCAAGGCAGCCGAGTGACCGGGCTCGGGTGGCCCCTATACCTTCCAGCGCGCAATGGCTCAGTCCAGCCTCCGGCTCTGGACAGGAGTGTTGGGCCCCCCGCTGGACGCAGGGGGACAGGGGCGAGTGAAGGTGGGGAGAGGCGGGGAGGGGCGAGTGGAGGCGGGGGCAGGGTGCCCGCCTCCCCACACGTCCCCCAGAGGAGGTGGTTGGGGTGGGCAGCCTCAGCTGGGTGCCCGGGCAGGCTGGACACCGGCTCTTCCCAGGACATGCAGCAGTGGGGGGCCGGCAGGGTCGCACCTGCCTGTCCACAGCGCTGGGGACCGCCCTGCCGTGTGTCTGCCTGTGCCCGCCCTGCCCGCCCGTCCTGGGCCCCCGACCCCACCTCACGTCCCCGCCTGGCCCATGTGGAGCTCGCGCAATGGCACCCCAGGCAGGCAGGAGGCTGCAGAGCCCCCCAAGGCCTTTAAGGGGGGTGTCTGCAAAGAGGGGGAATGGCGTCAGTTACTGGAGGGGGCAGGGCTGGGCTGGCGGGGGTCTTCGGGGACTGTGGGGGTCTGTGGGGACTGTGGGGACTGTGGGGGTCTGCGGGGCCTGTGGGGGTCTGCGGGGACTGTGGGAGTCTGCGGGGATTGTGGGGGTCTGTGGGGTCTGTGGGGGTCTGTGGGGGTCTGCGGGGCCTGTGGGGGGTCTGTGGGGTCTTTTGGAACTGGGGGTCTTTGGGGCCTACGCGGGTCTGAGGGGGTCTGTGGGTACTGTGGGGTTCTGTGGGGCTTGCAGGGGCCTGTGGGGACTATGGGGGCCTGCGGGGGTCCATGGAGACTGTGAGGACTGTGGGTGGGGGTCTGTGAGGACTGCGGGGGTCTATAGGGTCAGCAGGGATCTGCGGAGCCTACAGGGGTCTGTGGGGGTCTGTAGGGACTGTGGGGGTCTGTGAGGTCTGTGGGATACTGTGGGGGTCTGTGGGGTCTGCGTGGATCTGTGGGGTCTATAGGGATCTGTGGGGGCCTGCCAGGGTCTATAGGGCCAGCGGGGGTCTGTGGGGACTGTGGGGGTCTGCGGGGCCTGCGAGGGTCTTTGGGGGGCTGTGGGGGCCTGGGGGGGCTGTGAGGCCTGTGGGAGTCTGCAGGGGACTGTGTGGGGATCTCTGGGGACTGCGGAGGGTCTGCAGCTGCCTGGGGGGAATCTGAGGGGCCTCAGGGGCCGGGTGGGCCTGGCCGCACACGTCCAGGCGCCTCTCACTGCCAGTGTCCTCTACGAGGGCCTAGGAACAAGTCTCACTGCATGCTGCCGCCACGAGTCCTTCCCCGAGCCCCTTGTCCCCGGGACTCTCATGATGTCCAGGCTGTGCCCTCGGTGTCCCGGGCCGAGGCTCGGCCCCTCCCTGTCCCAAGTCCACGCGCACGAGCGCAGCGGCTCCGTCCACACCGAGAAGACCCCGCTGGGAATCTTATTTTTCTTTTTTCTAACTTCTTGGATCTCACCCAGTGACGCTCAGGGGTTGCCCCTGGCTCTGCCGTCAGGAACTACGCCTGCGATGCTGAGGGACCACGGGGGACGCGGGGACAGGTCGCAGGTCGGCCACGGGCAAGGCAGACGTCCTCCCCGCTGTGCAATTGCCTGGGCCTGCAGTGGGGATCTTGGGTGGCCGAAACTATTCTCACTTTGGGGGTCTCCCAGGGCTCATGGGACACCCCCACCTTCTGCAGATGCCCGGCCTCAGCCTTCGCGGCTCGACTGGGGGAGGGGCAGGTGTGCGGGGCCCGGTGGTGTTTGTAGGGAGCGGCCGAGAGGGCCAGAGAGGACTGCACGCCCCTGGGCGCCTGCCGTGCCCACTCTGTTCCCCAGGGTCTGCATCAAGGACAGTCCTGCACGGGAGGCCTCTGGCCCCAGCCGAGCGTGGGCGCAGGATGACCCCGGCGTGGGGAGGGTTCCCGAGTCGCCATGGGTTCTGGGCCGTCCACCCGACTCCCCGTGTGCTGTGGGAAGCTCCTGCCCACCCGAGGCTCATGGGGGTGGCGAGGGTCAGCACACTTGCCCAGCTGTGCTCATTCACTCTGATGAATGGCACCGGCTTAATTTTTTTTTAATTTTAAGCTTGGAGGGGGTGAGTCCCCTCAGCCGTGCTCAGGGGACTCGAGTGCCGGGAATCGATCTGGTGCTGGGGATTGATCAAGCAGTGACCATCTGCTTGACCACTGTCCCTCTGGTCTGTCCCTTTTCCCTTCCTTCCTTCCTTCCTTCCTTCCTTCCTTCCTTCCTTCCTTCCTTCCTTCCTTCCTTCCTTCCTTCCTTCCTTCCTTCCTTCCTTCCTTCCTCACCTGGCGATGCTCAGGCCTGACTCCTGGCTCTGATTGCTCCTGGCGGTGCTGGGGTGGGACAGGACCATATGGGGTGCCGGGGATGGAGCCGGGCTTGGCCACTCGCAAGGCGGACGCTTTGCTGTGCTCCTCCCTGCTGTGCTCCAGCCCATCCTTCTTCCATCTCCACAGCTGGCCACACTCCTGGCCCTGCCTCAGGGGTCACTCCTGGAGGCTCGGGGACCATCTGAGCCCCCCGGGGATTGAGCCCGGGGGGAAAATGGCCTGTTCTCTGCACTCTCTGGCTCCTCTTTCTGTTTTTGACTTTTCGGAGCACACTCAGCAGTGCTCAGGGTTACTCCCAGCTGCCTGCTTGGGTTTTCCCTGCTGTGCTCAGGAAACTGGTGTCGGGGATCAGAGCTGGGTGCAGCCCACATGCCCGCATACCCCTCCCCAGCCCACACGCCCCCCAGCCCGCACACCCTCACGCCCTTCCCCAGCCCACACGCCTGCACGCACACTCGCACGCCCCCCCAGCCCACATGCCCGCACGCCCCCCCAGCCCACATGCCCCTCCCCCCAGCCCACATGCCCTCAACCCCCCAGCCCACACACCCTTCCCCAGCCTGCACTTCTTGTGTTCTCATGGTGATGACAAGGGTGGCCTCACTGTCATTCTGGAAGGGTCCCTGGGGCATCGTGCCCCTGAAGGACAGTTGGTCCCAGGAGCACATGGCAGCCTCTGTTGTGGGAATTTTTCGTTCGAGGCCTTGGTCACTTGTGCCTCTCAGAGGTCACCACTCTCCACACTGATGGACTCTGGTGGCCGAGGCTGGGACATAGGCCGCTGTCCCTGGAACATCTGTGCCCAGAGCCCACTGCCTTCCGCCCCTCACAGGGCCCCGTCCGTCCCCCAAAGGTGCACCCGTCCCACGGTCCCTCTGCTCCCAGGACCGCCCATGCCCAGCCCTTGGTGGGAAGCCAGTCAGTGTGAGTTCTGGGACTTCTTTGGGGCAAGAGCAACAGTGCAGCGGGGAGGGCGCTTGCCTTCACACAGTCCCTGGCATACCATACGACCCCGGGGGGGCAGAGCCAGGAGCAAACCCTGAACATCATCGTCTGGTGTGACCCCAAAACAAAGAACTAAGTAGAAAAATTTCTCTCCCACAGTCCTTGGCGAGGCCTGGCCTCTGCCCAGATGCTCAGGGCCTGCCCCTGGAAACAGGGTGCAGGTGGCACCAGGCTGGGGGTCCCCGTCCCAGCCCATGGGGACCACGGGGGATAGAAAAGGGGTCCAGGCCTGCCAGGTGCTGCCGCGTGAAGCCCGCATGGCGCTGCCTGGAACCCGGTGGGGCCTCCGGTGGCCACCAGGGGGCAGTGCGGCCCCAGGAACGAGCCGCCCTCGGCCAGCCCTCCCGGGGTGGTCCCCTTCCCCTCTGAGTCCTGGTGTCTTGCCCCCACTTCGTCCTGGCCGCTTGAGCCGGTAGGGCCCCCGCACCACCCACTCCCACCAGCAGGTGGCGCCAAGGCCCCAGGGAACAGCCTTGGGGAGGGGTGTGGCGTGGGCAGCTGCTGGGGTCTGGGCGCTTTCTCTCCCCTCCGCAATGCCCAGGGTTGAAGCTGAGCCCCAAGAGCTGCTACAGAGCGGGGACGGGGTCAGTCCGACCCCGAATCGGGGTCCCAGGCAGCAGTGGGGCCAGGGTGGAGCGAGTTGTGAGAGGCTGAGGCTGCAGAGGGCAGGGCAGCGGACAGCTGTGTCCACCTGCAGAGGACCAGGGTGGGTCTGGCGCCTGGCGCTGGGAGACCAGGGCAGGAGCCGGCCAGAGCCCCCCTTCCAGGCCCTCCCTCCCAGGATAATACTCCTCAGGCCGCCAGTAGTTCCAGCACCCCCGGGGGGCCCGCAGGGGAGGGGCCTTAGGGGACAGACTGGAGGTGGGGGAGCTCTGAGCAGGGCATGTCAGCGGCAGAGTGCAGGACCCCCCACAAACCACAGCCCCAGGTGGGCGCCTTCAGCGCCCGGAGGAAGGTAGGTTCCTGTCCTCTGCCCCTCCCCGCCTTGCCCCTCCCTCCTGCCCCAGTCCCATCTGTCCCCTCCCTTTTGTCCCCTTCTCACCTGTCCCCTATCTTTTTTTCTTTTTGGGTCACACCTGGCAATGCTCAGGGGTTACTCCTGGCTCTGCACTCAGGAATTACTCCTGGCGGTGCTTGGGGGACCATATCGGATGCTGGGAATCGAACCCGGGCCGGCCACGTGCAAGGCAAACGCCCTCCCCGCTGTGCTATCGCTCCAGCCATCCCCTCCTAGTCCAGCCTCAGCACTTGCTGTGCTGGGGGGGTCTGGTGCTGCGGGGGAAACTGAGATACAGACTAGAAGCTGACTGGGGAGGTTCCTGGGTGCAGACCACCGCCTCAGCCCCCTCCCCACCAGAAAGACACAGGGACCCCAGAACAGAGAGACTTGAGGCTGCTGCCTGTCCCTCCTGCCGTTCCTCGGCAGGTGACAGGCAGACGACAGACAGACAGCAGTGGACAGGAGGCAGACAACAGGTGGCAGACAGACAGACAGTAGGTGACAGGCAGCAGACAGACAGGTGGCAGACAGACAGACAGGCGGGCCCCATGCAGGGAGCAGCGTGAGGGGGCCTTGCTGCGCCCCTGCCCTGCTTGGGGTCAAGCCCAGGCCCCTCTCCTCCCGGGACTGCCCTGGCTGGGGGCTCTCGGGCACACAGGGCAGGAAGCTGCTGCGCCCGACGCCCGGAGCAGCCCCGCGCTAGGGTCCCCGTGGCCCCGGAGCCCGGGTGGGGGGCTGAAGGAAAGGGGGGTGCAGACCGCAGCGGGCACTGCCAGCCCGAGGTGAGTGGAGGAAGGGCGGGTCACTAGCAGCCCCCCACTCGCCTCCTTTCCATGTGCAAGTGGGGAAACTGAGGCTGGGCCCCTGGCCCAGCACCAGCTCCTGCTCCCCAGAGACCGCGGGGAGACCCTTTCCTGCCCAAGTGGAGGGCCCCCGCCAGCCACTTCCCACAGGCTCCACCCCAGGACCCCGCCCACAACGCCCTCGATTCTCATTGGTCTCTTTCGCCAAGGGCCCGCCCCAAAGCTGCGCTGCCACTGGTCCCGCTTCCTGAAGGCACCGCCCCTGGCCAGAGGACTCCCCGCTCCCAGCAAGGCGGCGCCTGCTGGTCCGCGGGGCTGTCCAGGGCTTGGCCGCCCAGCGCAGGTCGCGGGTCTGTGCCCCCTGGACTCCGGGCTGCCTTAAGCCAGGAGGTGGGGCCTTACCGGTTATCCAGCCCTGGGGGAGATGCCCCGGGCGGTCCGCCCACCCTCACCCCTGCCAGTGGGCGCGAGGGCTGTGGGGACGGGCCAGGCCCAGCCAGGCCACTGGTCAGCCGCGAAAAGCGCCACCTGTCACTCTGGAAGGTGGCAGGAGCCGGGGGCTCGTGGGAAGGGATGTGGGTCAGAGAGAAGGACAAGGACGGGGCGATGGGAAGGGATGTGGGTCAGAGAGAAGGACAAGGACGGGGCGAGCGGGGGTGACGGGTGACGCAGGCGCCTGTGGCCGGGCTGGGGGAGGCGTAACCGGGGGGTGGGGGGCGCAGGTGTCTCTAATCGGGCACACACGACGCATTTGAAAGTCGAGGGCAGAATCCTGGGACAGGAATACTGAACTTGGGGCCGCTGCTCCGGGCAGTGCCGAGGGGCCGTGGAGCTCAGGCCCGCCCGGGACCCCCGTGCTCCACCCCGGAGTGTGACCCGGCCCCACTAGCGAACTGGCCGGAGCCGGACAGCGCCCGTGCCCGCCGCTTGCGCTCCTGCTGGCGGCCGACACCACGTCTAATCGCCGCGAAGTTTGCTCGTTAGCGAAGGCAGCAGTTTCAGAAAGTCAAGCTGGGGAGTTCCTTAGGGTCACGCCCCGCCCCCCCCCCCCCCCGTTGCCCACTCCAGCCCCTCTGCCCTGGCTGGGGGCGGGGAGGGCTGCCCGAGCCCCGGGTCCCAGGATGGCTTTGAAGCCAACCAGAGGCCCATAAACTGGGTGATGAGGACCATGAAAGCCCAATAACTCCGAAAGGAAAAGGGCCCTTGCTGGAGGCATCGGGCGCGGGTGCCCGTCGCACTGACGGCCCGGGCACAGGGGCCTGGCCACAGTGTGCAGGGGGAGGGGCCCACCCAGAGTCTCCCCCACGGCTGTGGGCACACGACCACACGGGAGCGATCCCTGGGGGCCTTGGAGGGTCCCGACTGCCTCACAGCCCGCTTTCCCCTCCAGCTGTGGGCCGGGTGCGGGGTGGCCCTTTGTCCTTGGGCTTTCCTGTGAGAAAGCGCCCGGGGCCGCGCCCTCGTGGGTCACTGCTGTTGGGGGAGCGGGGCGTGTCGCTGGCACAGGCTTGCCACCTGGCAGCCGGGGCAGGGCCAGGCGGGGCGCTGACCCGCACGCCCGGAGCGCGGTGCTGTTTGTAACAGGCCGGGAAGGGGCACCCCCGCCCGCCGCCTCAGCTGTCTCCGGGGACCTGCGCGGGAACTCGGGACTCTCGCCGGGCAAGCAGGCGGCGATAAGGCTTGCAGATTAGCGCGCAGCAAATGGGCTTCCCGGGGGCGGCCGGCTGGGCAGCTGCGGGCGGGGCAAAGTGCCCGTGGACACAGGATGTGCTGGGGGGAGTGGGGCCTCCCGCACCGTCACCCCGACTCTTCCCCTACACCCACACGAGCCGTCTGAGTCCCATCAGAAGAGTGGGGCAGGCGCGGGCAGCCCCTTCCAGAGCCTCGCTGCCGTGGCAATGCCTGGGGCCGGCGGAGTCGGCATGAAAGTGGGGGCGTGCGGGGGGCGGTAGGAAGCTTCTGTCTGTGCCCAGAGATAGCCGGCGGGGTCAGAGGGCCCAGAGCCCAGCCCAGGGCAGAGGGGGCCAGGCTGTTAGGAACAGGGCCCACATGTGACAGGACAGGGTCGGTGTGTGTCACACTGAGTGACAGGTGTCTGTGTGACAGGACAGGGTCAGTGACAGTGTCAGTGTGTAACAGTGAGAGTCAGCGTGTGACAGTGACAGGGTCAGCGTGTGACAGGAACAGGGTCAGCATGTGACAGGGGTAGGGTCAGTGTGTGACAGTGACAGGGTCAGTGTGTGACAGGACAGGATCAGTGTGTGACAGTGACAGTCAGCGTGTGACAGGACAGGGTCAGCGTGTGACAGGACGGTCAGTGACAGGGACAGGGTCAGTGTGTGACAGTGACAGTCAGCATGTGACAGGACAGGGTCAGTGTGTGACAGGACAGTGTGTGACAGTGACAGGGTCAGTGTGTGACAGGACAGGGTTAGCGTGTAACAGGACAGGATCAGTGTGTGACAGTGACAGTCAGTGTGTGACAGTGACAGAGTCAGCATGTGACAGCGACAGGGTCAGAGTGTGACAGTGACAGTCAGCATGTGACAGGACGGTCAGTGACAGGGACAGGGTTAGTGACAGTGACAGTCAGCATGTGACAGGACAGGGTCAGCATGTGATAGAACAGAGTCAGTGTGTGACAGGGACAGGGTCAGTGTGTGACAGTCTGCGTGTGACAGGGTCAGTGTGATAGTGACAGCGCATGACAGTGACAGCGTGTGACAGGGCAGGGTTAGCGTGTGACAGTGACAGTGTGACAGGGTCAGCATGTGACAGGGACAGTGTATGACAGGGACAGGGTCAGTGTGACAGTGACAGTGTGTGACAGGACAGGGTCAGTGTGACAGTGACAGTGTGTGACAGGACAGGGACAGTGTGTGACAATGATAGCATGTGACAGTGACAGTGTGTGACAGGACAGGGTCAGCGTGTGACAGGGACAGGGTCAGTGTGTGTGTGACAGGGCAGGGTCAGTGTGTGACAGGGCAGGGTCAGTGTGTGACAGGCCCGAGTGTGAGTGTGTGACAGTGACAGCGTGTGATAGGACAGGGACAGTGTGTGACAATGACAGCATGTGACAGTGACAGAGTCAGTGTGTGACAGGACAGGGTCAGCGTGTGACAGTGACAGTCAGCGTGTGACAGGACAGGGTCTGTGTGACAGGGACATAGTGTGTGACAGGGCAGGGTCTGTGTGACAGTGACAAGGGTCAGTGTGTGACAGGCCCGAGTGTGACAGTGACAGGGCTATCATGGCCATGGCTGAAACCCTGTGGACACTCTGTCCCCTCCCTGCAGTTGATCGTTTCCTCTTTGGTGGCCGGTGCTGGGGTCCTGGCGGGCGCCCAGCCTGGATTCCCGGGGGCGGGGCCTTCCCGCCAGTCACGTTCCCACGACTGTCCTTGAGGGGGGGCGGCCGGCGGTCAGCGGGGTGTCAGCGCTTCCTCTCACAGCCACCAACACCCCTGCACTCACAGAGATCCGCTGGGGTCCCTCCCGCCCTGAACCCGCGCAGGGCTCTGTTCCAGGCCAGGCCTGTCCCTGCGCTGCCCGTCTCTGCGGGGCGTGGGGGCCCCTGGACAGGCCCCCCGGCAGGGCCTGGCTGCGCTGACCCTGGGCCCACTTCTGCAGGGCCTGGCGGGGTGCGGGGTGCGTGCTCAGGAACCGCGAGACCGCCCCCCCGCGGACCATGTCCCAACCTGCCGCAGCCCCTGCCCAGCCCCGGGAGAACCTCGCCCACCTGCCAGGCGCAGGGCAAGTCCCAGCGTGGCCCGGGGCCCCGTGAGAAAACGCAGCGTGGCAGGAGCAGCCAGGGGCACTGGGCGGGGCCAAGCCCGCCCACTCTGGGGGTCCCGGTCGGCCCGAGGACGCTGCCCCATCACCAGGGCAGGGCCACAGACCTGAGGGGCACGCCCAGGCCTGGCCTCCCGACACCCCCGAGGGCCTCGGTGGAGGGGGCCAGCACGGGCGAGGCAGGGGTGGCGCGGGACCCCAGGACGGGCCGCTGCTTGGCTCCTGCCCAGGCTGAGCAGCTCGGGGCCGACGGGCCGCACGGTCCACGCAAGGGGCCCACCGTGGGCAGGGGGCGGCCTGGAGGCCCGGGGCCACTCACCCTCACGGGGAGCCCCTGAGCTCTGCACATGCCCGGGCACAACCCGACTCCCGGCCCAGGGACCCTGTTCCCAGCACACGGTCGGTCGCCTGAGCTGGGAGCCAACCGGGCCGGGCAGGCCCAGACACGAGGGTCACAAACGGGGTCACAGATGGGGGTCACAGATGGGGGTCACAGAGACGGGGGTCACAGAGACGGGGTCTCAGACACGGGGTCACAGGATCACAGGGGGTCAGATGGGGGGTCACAAGGGGTTGCAGATGGGGGATCATAAATGGGGCTCACAGATGGGGGTCACAGACAGGGTGATCAGATCGGGGGTCACAGACACGGGGTCTCAGACACGGGGTCATAGGATCACAGGGGGTCAGATGGGGGGTCACAGAGGGTGTCACAGGGGGTTGCAGGTGGGGAATCATAAACGGGGGTCACAGACGGGGGGGTCACAGATGGGGGTTCACAGGCGAGGCCCACGTGGGGTGCCACCGAATGTCTCACCTGCAGCCCGCCCCACGGGGCGCAAAGCCGTGAGACCCTGGACGGGGGCGCTGGGGGGCTGGGGCACGCCAGGACCTGAGCGGGCGACTCCCTGCCACGGCTCTGGGTGTCGCAAGAACGGGCCGCCCGGGGCAGGCTGGGCTGGGAGGCCCCTCCGCGTGGGAAGCGGAGGGTTCTGGGGGCCAGAAAGCCCCCAAGCTCCTGGGGGCAGCCAGGCGAGGCCCCGGGTGTAAGCAGACCCGCGTCCCCTGCCGTCCCACCCACATGGGTGGGCAGGGAGAGGCTCCGGTGGGGGTGGCAGGGGCCGTGGAGGGCGGGCTGCTGGGAGGGGGTGGCAGGGGCCGTGGAGGGCGGGCTGCTGGGCTTGCGTCCGTCCGTCCTGCAGGTTGTAGGGCCGGCCTCACGGCGCCGCTCCAGACTGGGGACGCCCTCCCAGGGTCCCCGGCCGGCCACTGCCGCCTTTGGGCGGTTATCTGGGGCCAGGCTGGGCCCGGCGCGGCCTGTGAGGTCACTGCGGGTCTGGCCGTGGGGCTCTGGGCTCTGTATCCAGCGCCCTGTCAGGGGCCAAGATAACGGGCCGGCCCCTCCTGGGCAGCCCGCCCTCCGCCCAGCTGCTGCCGGGCCCTGCAGCTCCTGCTCCAGGCCCCACCCGCTCCCACGGCCCCCACCCGCCCTTGGCCTGGCAATCAGACCCCCGGGCATGGTCCCCACCGCCCAGCCATGTCCTGCACTCGGTGGCGGGGCCGTGGGGGAGGGTGGTGGACGCGCGACTGCTCGGGCCCTAGCACAGAGGCGCGGAGCCGGGCTGGGCCAGCTGCGGGGCGGGCGGTGGGGGCTGGACCCCAGTGGCCCTGTAGCTGCCGGCCGGCCTTGCGTGCGGCCGTGCGGCTTCCGGGCTGTGTTCATTGCTCAAGCTCGAGGGGTTGTCCCCCCGGCCGGGTCTTGCACCGCGGCTTCCTCTGGGCTCTGCTGACCACACGCGGCCGCAGCTCTGAGCCGCTCCAGATGCTGACCAGCTCCGTGCGCCCTGCGGCAGGAAGCCTGGGCTGCAGACCGCTGGGCACTGCGCAGGCCAGCAACGTCCCTCTAGACACAACGGCTCTAGGACCCATTTTTCAGATGGGGAGACAGAGGCAGCAAGGAAACCAGAAACGCTGAGCCTCCCGGGCCCCTCCAAACACCGCAAGCGACAAGGGCATCTTCTGCACGTCCCTCGAGGGGTGCGGGGGTGCTGAGGGCAGAGTGGGGTTCCTTCCCAGAGGCCCCTGACTTCCTCCAGGAAGTCTCCCCGGCTGCTCCACCAGGAGGGTGAGTGTGGGTCTCCCCTCACGTCATGGTGTGCCGGGACGCTCCGGCCGCCGCAGTTCCCACCAGCAGCAGGGCTGACGCACTCAGCAGTGGGAGCAGGAGGCAGCAGCCCTGCCCGCCGGGGGCCTCCCGCTGCCCACGCTCAGGGCAGAGGTGAGCAGGCAGGGGCAGGCCAGCGTCCAGCGGAGAGCTGGCGTCCAGTCTCTGGGCTCGTGACCTGCTCAGTGGACAGGATGGAGAGGTGGAGGGGGGAAGGGGCAGGGGCTGGGCTCTGCACCCACCTCTGCACCCACCTCTCTGCACCCACCTCTCTACACCCACCTCTCTACACCCACCTCTCTGCACCCGCCTCTGCACCCACCTCTCTGCACCCACCTCTCTGCACCCACCTCTGCACCCACCTCTGCACCCACCTCTCTGCACCCGCCTCTGCACCCACCTCTGCCCCCACCTCTGCACCCACCTCTGCACCCACCTCTCTACACCCACCTCTGCACCCACCTCTGCACCCACCTCTCTGCATCTGCCTAGTCTTGTGGCCCGCCAGCCCAGCCTTGCAGCTCTTCCGGAAGCTTCAGGAGCATCTTGAACCCTCGAGGCCCCTCCCCACTTCCCATGAGGTCCCTGACCCTGCATGTGGGCTGGGCCTGAGCCACCGAGGCGGCACATGCCAGGCTTGGGGGCTGGCAGGTGGGAATCCCCCACGGCCTCCCGGCTGTGGCCTGAGATCTGGCCTGACCCCTCAGCGCTGCCCCCTCTTCCCACAGCTGCCCCAGCCCCTCACGGCCCCGGCTCGGTCCCCGGTCACATGCTTCCGGCTCTCCTCAGTGAGGCTGACCTGGGAGGGTCCCCACCAGACCAGACCAGCTGCCCACTGACCCTCCCCCGCCGGGGCCCTACCCCCCTCTGGCGTCCAGTGAGAAGACTGTGGCCACCCGGCGGGGACGGGGCTGATGGAGGACACCCCCACAGCCGTGTTTGGACAGCTGGCCCGGCCAGGACTGACCCCAGCTCCCACCTCGCTGGCCTTCCTGGGGGGGGCCGCAGAGGAGGCGGGAGAGGAGGCGACCGCCATGTCTGGACGGGACCCCCAGGGGTGAGGGGGTGCGGGGCTGGCTGTGGAGTTTGTCCAGCGGATTCCCCGCTGCTGGGGCCCTGGAGCCCTGGACAGCCCTGCCCAGGGGAAGGCACTAGGGACCCAGCTCCGGGCGCGGGCGTTCAGGGGTCTTCGTCCGGCCCTCCCCGGGATGTGCCCAGGCTGGGGTTCCCAGAGCCCGAGGGCAGGGCCTCACCTCCCCTCAGGCTGCCGGAGTCTCTCCAGGCTGGAGTCAGGGTGTGTCGTGGGGGCCGGGCTGGCCTCCCTGGGCCTCATGCGGCTTCCCAGGACCCTCCTGCAGCCCGTCCCCGAGCCCCTTCCTCCCAGGGGCCGCCCCGTGCGGGGCCGCAGACCCAGTGGCCAGCTGGTGACTCCTGTCTCAGGACGCCCCTGCCCCGCCCAGGGGGCTGCTGGCAGGCCCTGGCCAGGCTGCCGCCCTCCTGCCCCGGTGGGGACGACTGTCCTGGCGGGGCTGGCCCTAGGGTACGAACCACTGAGGCGGGCAGCGGTGGCACCCGAGGTCCCATGGCTGGTGGGGGGCTGCGTGACTGCGAGCTCTGGCACCCCCAGCACCCCCAGAGGCCGGGGGCCACTTCTGAGCAGAGGGCGATGACCCATGTGGCTCCTGGGTCCTGCTGGAGGCGAGTCCCGGAGTGGACGTCTTCAGCGCCCCTGCTGGGCTGTGGCCACAGGCCACACCTCTTCCAGCCAAGCGCAAGCGCAGCCCTTCCAGAACATTCTAGGACAGGCCCTCCGGCCGTGGCAGCAGGTGTGCTGGCCTGGGCCCCTCGCCCCCCGCCCCGGGGCGACACCTCATCCTGTTTGCCTTCGTCTGTCCGGGGGCCCGGCTGCCGACCCTGGCTTTCCTTTCCCGGCACACGGGCCCCCAGGAGCTGCCAGTGGGGTCAGCCGGCACCTTGGGGGCGGCGTCCCGGCTTCCGTCACACCTGCTTCCCACCACCCCCAGAGCCTGGGGCTTCCCACGGTCCCACAGCGACACCCCGCAACAGGGCTCCGGCATGGCTGGCCCTAGGCGGACAGCGGACCCCACATACATGTGCCTCTCTCTCGGGAACACGTCAGTCCATGTCTGCTCCTGCACGTGCTCCCGTGTTTCCATGTGTACTCCCACGTGTGTCCTGTGCATTCTGCGGTATGCTCCTGTGCGTGTTCCTGTTTGGCTCCCGCAATGCTCCTGTGTGCCTCACATGTGTGCTCTTGTTCCCATGCATCTTCCTGCGTGTGCCCCCACGTGTGCTTTTGTGCGTGTTCCTGTTTGGCTCCCACACGTGCTCCCATGTGTGCTCCTGTGTAACTCTCTGTGCATGCTCCAGTATGCTCCTGTGTGCTCTCCGTGCTGCCGTATTTCCATATGCTCCCATGCATTCACCCATGCATGCTCTTGTGTACTCCCATGTGTTCCTGTGTGCTCCCGTGTGTCCCCAGATGCTCCCGTGTTCCTGTGTGCTCCTGCTCCTGTGTGTACTCCTGTGAGTACTCCCATGTGTACAGTGTGCTCCTGTGTATGCTCCCAAGTACTCCCGTGTGTGCTCCTGTGTACTTTCATGTGTGCTCCTGTTTGCTCCTATGTATGCTCCCATGTACTCCCATGTGTCCTGTGTGTGTGCCCATGTACTCCCATGTGTCCTTGTGTGCGTCCATGTATGTTCGCATGTATTACTGTGTGCTCTTGTGTGCTCCTATGTGGGATCCCATGTCCTTCTGTGTACTCCCCTGTACTCCCATGTGTGCTTCTGTGTGATCCCATGTGTACTTCCATGTGTGCTCCCATGTATGTTCCTATGTACTCCCGTGTGTGCTCCCATGTGTGTTCCCATGTACTCCCATGTGTTCCTATGTGTGCTCCTGTGTGCTCCCATATGTGTTCCCATGTATTCCTGTTAGTGCTTCTGCGTTCTCCTATGTGTGTTCCATGTGCTCCTGTGTCTCCTGAGTGTGCTCCCTCACAGCCCGCATCTGACTGGCACCGTGTGGCGAGCATCAGGCCTGCCACAGGCCCAGAGCCCTGGGCACGACTCCGTCGTAGGGACCTGGTGCCTCTGTGCTCGCCCGCCCTGCCTGAGGATGTGAGCGCCCCCAGGTGTGGCCCGAGGCACACTCAGGGCCCAGTGCCTGCGGGCCCTCCGCTCCCAGGAAGCCTCTAGCCGGGCTGGGTGCCACACCTCCTTGCCCACCCCACACTGAGGGTGCCTGGTGCCCTGAGGGCCGGGGCCTGGTGCCCGCCCGGAGAGGTGGCAGGGACGCTCGCCTGGACATCTTCAGAGGGGCACTGCTCCGTCCCCCGCTCCCCGTCTGGGGGGTGTGGCCCCCGGCTTCCCAGGGCGGCCAGTAGGGTCCGCCTGTCCCCACAAACCCACTGGCCCCTGTGGCCCAGGAAGAAGGGCCCAGGAAGGGAGGTGCCTGGCGCCCTGCAGGGGTCCAGCTGCGGGAGGGCCCAGGGCTGTGACCACACACCATTTGCCAAGGCAGCTGCACAGCTGTCGCCAGCCCCACGGGAGCGCCCGCCCATTTGGCTTGGCCCCCACCGTGGGGACCCCCTTGCTTGTTTTCCCAGGGAGGGGGAGGGACAAATGGGGGACAAGGCCCGGGGCTGGGCTCCCAGCAGGCGGCCTGGCAGGGGGCTGAGCCCAGAGCCCCGTGGCACGGAATCAGGCTTCAGCAGCAGCAGGGAACAGGCAGCCAGGGGGGGCCCTACAGGAAGCAGCCCCACAGGCCCCAGGACCGTCAGGGCCCTGTTCAAGCCCCACACAGTGCTCAGGAGAACCACTGGGAGGGGCCAGAGCCAAGAGAACCCCCAAAGACCCGAGGGATCCTGGGAGTCCACCCCCTTCCCCTCCCCAGCCCCTCACGCGCCCCTCGTCCTGCCCCCAAGGGAGGGTGTCTGGGTCTCCCAGCCCCGTCCCCAGCCCGGGCTCCTGGCTGAGCTGTGTTCGGGGCGTGTGGGATCAGTGCCCACGGGGCTGGGGGGCCTCTGACCAGCCTGAAGCATCTGCGGGGTTTGGCCTTGGGGATCTGGCAGCAAGGAGCGGAGAGGGAATCACCTCCTCCTTTCTGGCCCCTGGCCTCTGCTAATGCAGCCACTGGCCTGCCCTGCTGCCTTCAGCTCCGTGGGAACAGCCGCACGAGGTGTGTGGGGGCCGGCCTGGGAGCCCCCTGGGAGCCGCGGCGCCCCGCCCCCAGAGCGGGCGCTTCTGTCATTAGAGGCGGCACCTGCTCTGCCGCCTTGGGAACCAGGCCCTCCCCGCCCACTGGCCCAGCCCCGCTCCCTGCTGCTGCCCAGTGGGGGCCAGTGGGCAGAGCTGGGGGCAGCCGGGGACCCTGGGAAGGGCCTAGCTCCGAGGGTCCTGGGCGAGCGTGCGGGGCCGAGGCCCAGAGACAAGGCTCCTGCTCCGGGACCCACCCCAGGGAGGTGCTGGCACCCGAAACTTTCCCTCCCTGCCTCAGGGCAAGTGGCCTTTGAAGAGTGGTTTGGGGGGCGGATGAGAAATCCAGGGCTGTAATTAGCACCCAGGTTTCACTCTCCCCAGACCTGCCCTGGGGCCTGGGGAGCACCGGGTTTGGGGAGCCCCTCCAGCACCCAGCCACCCCCTCACAGCCAGGTCAGCGCTCAGGCGGGGAGGGGCACTCAGACCCTGTTCTCAAGGCAGGGAGGGGGGAGGCAGAGCTTCCAAAGGGGCAACCCACTGGGCCACAGGACACTGGGTTGGGCACTTGCCTAGCACAGGACCACCTGGGTTCAATCCCCAGCATCCCATGTAGCCCCCTGAACCCCACCAGGAGGGATTCCTGAGCACAGAGCCAGGAGTCAGCCCTGAGCACAGTGAGGAGTGATCTCAAGACAAGCAGCAGCAGCTCGGGCTCAGGGTCTCATCCACTGCACCCCCTCGCCCCTCCCCCTCCACTGCATGCCCTCCCCCTCTCCCCTCCCCCTCCAGTGAACACCCACCCCCTCCCCCTCCAC
>JASTTN010010418.1:24145-35584 GCA_030324115.1 Sorex maritimensis | reverse complement strand
AGCTGAGCGTCGGGCCGGGTGTGCGGGGGGGGGGGGGTGGAGGGGGGTCAGGCTCTGCCGGTGCTCCCTGGGGGCGGGGAGGGAGGAGACTCGGGCTGCAAGGGTGGGGGCCAACACCCCCTTCCTCCCCTTGGGGGCTCTGTGCCATCCCCACCGGCCTGCGGGGCACTGAGATGGCCCCACCCAGGGTGAACGTCTCCCCTCACCCCTGCTCCCGACCCTCAGAGCGTTTCCGGCCCCTCCAAAGCCTTTGTCACCTCCTGTTCCTGCGCCCCCCAGCCCACAGCTGGAGCCCCAGGCGGCTAGAGCAGCTGAGGCTGGGGGTGAGGGAACCCCGTTTCCTCCAGGAGCGCCCCATGAGTGAGAGGGCTGATCCTCCCATAGTGCCCCATGCAAGTGAGGCCTCGGTACAGAGCCCCTTCCCCCAGGGCCCCCCATCGCCCACCCCTCCCTGTCCCCCAAGACCCCTCTGCCGCCCACCCGCTCTGTCCCCCAGGACCCTCCCCTCAGTATCAGCCGCTGTCCCTACAGCCCCCCATGGAGAGAGGACACTGTGTGTGTGGGGGGGTGTTGTGTCTCAGGGAGGTGACCGGAGCCGGGCTGGACAAGGAGGAGGTGCTGGGGCCTGTCCCAGCCCGCAGGGGGCCTCCCCCTCTTTGTGTGTCCCGCCCCCCACTGGCCTGGGCCCTGTCCTTGCGCCCTGCACCCCAGCGGGAAGCTGAGGAGCACTGGTTCCTGGGTACCTGCTTGGGGAAAGAGGCGAAGGGGGGGGCAGCTGCCGCTGGGTCTGGGCAGGGGTCACGCGGGAGCCCTGGGCACTGTCTCCCGGGGCACCACGGCCGGCCAGGTGGCAGAACCCGGGCGGCAGGCACTGTCCTCCCCCCAGTTCCCGAGCGCTCCCTGCACTCTGGGATGCTGCGTTCCCTAGAAGAAGAAACAGAGGCTCGAGTCCGGGCTGTGCTCAGGAGCGGGGCAGGAAGGAGCCGTCTCTCCCTCAGCCCCCACCGGCCTCGGGTCCGGGGGGGGGGGGGGGGGGGGGGCTGTTCCCGCCCCCCCCCCCCCGGGCGGGGCCCGGGGGGGGGGGGGGGGGGGGGGCGGGATTCTCTACCTGGCCAGCCTCCTCCGGGCGTCTCTGCTGGCGCCTGCTCTTGAAGACCGGACACAGGCTGTGGGTTCGAGGCCAGCTGGCGCCGGCTTCCGCGGCAGGTACCCGGCGGTGTGGAGCCTCTGGCGCCGGCCCCCGCGGGCAGCCCTGCCTGGCAGACCCCGTGAGAGGCGGCAAAGTGGCATTAACAGAGGCATTGATTTTCCCATCTCTGCTTTCTGCATTTTATTAGCCAGACACTTTGCCGTGGAGCCACTCAGCGCCGCGCTGGCCGGCTGTGAATCTGCAGCGCCCGGGCGCGTAAACGCGGAATTGACCACATTGCTTATGCGCCGCAACAAAAATAACAGGCAAAAGTGTAATAAAATGAATAGCACCCGGCAATGACCATAAAATAAATATTACCCAGGGGACCAGGAGTAAGGGTGGGGGGGCACTTCCTGGCCTGGGAAGAGCTGCGGGAGGGCCCCCCCCGCCCTGCTTTAGTGGCCAGTCCTGTGGCTGCCAAGCCGGTCAGTGTCAGGCGGTCCCTGTGCAGGACAGAGGTATTGGCCACAGCCGACAGCACCTCGGCCACTGACCGAGTCTCTTCAGCTGAGCTGCAGAATGAGGTACTGGGAGCTGAGACAGAGCCCTGGGTCAGGGGACAGGGCCGGGGCCATGAGTGGGGGCTGCGTGAGGCCCCCCGTGCCCTGCAGAGCTCAGGGCCTGGACAGGTCGGTAGCATCTTCTGACCAGGGGTCCCTAATTCCTGTTTGCTGAGCCACCGGGCGCTGGGTGGGGGACACAGAGTGTCTGTGGGTGGATTCCTTTGTCCTGGGCCCTAGACGGAGTGAGGGGGGTGGGTGCAGGTGCCGGGAGCTGGGGGGGCTGTGTCAGTGCAGCAGGGCGGGGGACAGGCCTCCCAGAACCTTCCAGCATGAGGCTCCCAGTAAGGAGCAGGGCGGAGGGGTCCCCCACAAGCCCCGGCACCCTAGACGGGAGCCTGGCGCGCCCCCTGAGGGCAGGGCAGAGACCCCAGTCTGCTGGGGGTGCTCTGGAGGCTGAAGTGGGCCGAGAGGGAGAGGCAGGGACCACGGCAGGTGGTCACACCCCTCCCCCACCCCGTGTCTCCTGTGTCGTTCTCGGGATTCCCAGAACAGCCGAGACCCAGGAGGGCCCACAGCCCTGCGGCACTGTGTGAGGTGGCCCCAGTGTCCCCGCTGCCTTTCACTGGGGACTGGGCACGCCATGCTCAGGTTGCGCCTTGCCCTTGGGGACTCTGACTTCAAGAGCTTTGAAGGCTACAGTTGGGCCAGGATGTGACTCTGCAGCACAGTGCTCACCTCCAACGGGTGAGGTTCTGGGTTCAATCCCAGGCACTGCAACACACACACACACACACACACACACACACACACACAAAGGAAATAAAGGAGCGAAGCAGAATAAATAACCGCCCAGAGGCAAGCCCATCAGGCTGAGCCCGAGCCTCGCATGTGGGAAACCTGGGCTTGAACCCTTTACCTCGTGCCTCCTAAACACCGCTGAGGGTGGTCCCTGAGCACCACCAGGTGTGGCTCCCAAAACAAAAGCAAAATAACCCCCCACTGTAGCAGGGTGTCTTGGGGCGGTAGGTCTGGGCCCCCCCCTCCTCAGGGGCTCAGTTGGAAGCACCCCCTCCCGGCTGTCGGAGTGACTGGCGCCTCTCCCAGACGTCTGCTGCACCTCTCACTGTCTTCGGGGGCTGATGCCCCCGGAGGTCTGTAAGCCCAGGTTGGGGGTAGGTTTTGTCTCCCCCTCTTCAAAGTGCTGTGGACAGAGCAAAAAAGCCTCTGGTGAAGCCCCCTCCCGAGGGCGAGCATTCAGGGGCTCCTGGGGTTCGTCCACACCAGGCTACAACCCAGGTCTCACCCCCAAACTCACATCTTTAACTCTGGACCCAGTGATGGACCAGAGCTCTGACTTCTTGGGTACCTGGAGGGTGGGTGGGCGGCTGGCGGGTGGGGCGGAGATGCTGCCACCAAGAGACCATTTGGAAATGGTATTTCCATGATGGATGAGGCCAGGAGCTGTGGGAGTCAAGGTGAGGCCCAAGGTCAGATCTTGCAGGGAGGGCAGGCAGTGGCGGTGAGCAGGGAAGGCTTCCTGGAGGAAGAGGCATTGCAGGTACGATTGGAAGGGAAAGGTGGGCTTCTCCAGCTAGGTGGGCAGAAAACGCAGAGAGAAAATCAAAGCCGAGGGTGCGGCCATCAGAAGCTCCGGAGGAGAGCCTCTGGGGAACGCTGTTGTCTGGGTGGAGCGTGGGGAGAAAAGCAGTGACTGTGCCAGACCCCCACACAGGGCTCCCTCAGAGCCTCCTGCGACCCCGCCAGAGCTCGGGATGGGCCCCGCCCTCCCCCTAGGCTGCGACCTTCCCCCTTCCCGGCGATTTGTTCCCCGGATGTATGCGCGCTCGGACTTCCCCAGCCGAGGGCGGCTGCACAGACCCACTTTATCAGAGGGAAGGAAGCACTTGGTTATTACACAGTAACTACGGCGGAATTACCTGATTGTTTATATTTTTCTTGCTACGTAATTGTGTTTGGCCTTAGCATGTAAATTGGGCCATAATTACTGTATAATTTATAGTTTTTATATCTTATAACAAGTTAGTGTCTAAATCACACACCCCCATGTAAATACTTTAAAATTATTCAGTAATTACTTATTTACATTATAATTAAAAATAAGTAATTAGCATACATTTACAAAGGATTTACATACTTATTTCTGAATATCAGTTCTTGGCAGGGCTCGGGGAGTCTTGCCTGGTAATAAAGGAGAGGGCAGGGAAGGCAGCGCTCCCCCAGCTCGGAAGAGGGCCTGGCTTTGGGGGTCCCCCGAAGAACTCCGAGGCGGCATCTGTGGGTGGGGAGCCTGGCCAGAGGAGGGAAAGGCCTGTCCCTGTTCTTTAATGAGGCAGGTTCTGGGGAGAAGGGATGGCGACTCAGCTTCCCTTGTTCTTTTTTTTTTTTTTTGCTTTTTTTTTGCAAAAATGACCCTGGCAATGCACAGGGGTCACTCCTGGCTCTGCACTCAGAAATCACCCCTGGCGGTGCTCAGGGGACCATATGGGATGCTGGGAATTGAACCCGGGTTGGCTGCGTGCAAGGCAAACATCCTACCCACTGTGCTATGGCTCCAGTCCCATTTAATATACATATGTATATATTATATAAAAATTATTTATTTATTTATGTATGTTTCTTTTTGGGTCACACCTGGCAATGCTCAGGGCTTACTCCTGCCTCTGCACTCAGGAATTACTCCTGGCGGTGCTCGGGGAACCATATGGGATGCTGGAGACGGAACCTGGGGGTTGGCCGTGTGCAAGGTAAACACCCTACCTGCTATCCTGTGGCTCCAGCCCTTTCCTTCTTCTTTAGGGATCTCAGGTGGCCTCCCCCTGGGCCAGCCCCAGCCAGGAGCACAGTGGGGAGCACCTCCCGATGATCTAATCCCAGGAGGAGACCCAGAGAGAGCCATGCTCACGCCACCATCTGCGACCCCGACTTCAGCCCCAGCTTGTCTCCAAATAGCCACTCTGGTGGCAACTGTGCGGGGTCCTGGTCAGTGTCAGCTCAGCCCGTAGGCAGGATGCTGAGTGCCCACCCACAGGTGGAAAGCGAAACCCCACTGGCATATAAACCCAGCACCTCCAGGCTGGGGGCAGAAAGGGCTGGGTGGGGTCCTCATCCGGCTTTGGCTACTCTGTCCACTGGGGAAAGGCCCCAAATTCTGGCCACTGGCTGCAGCCTCTCAGTGCCCTGTCCCGGGTGTCAGCTCGGCCCAGCCCCCAGCCCTGGCCGCCCCTCTGGCCCAGGTTCTGGTAAACTCTTGGCTTCTGGAAGGTGGGGTGTGGCAGGTGAGGGGTGCCTTGAGTCTGGGTTTCCATGGGGATTAATTGGGGTGGGCGGGGTGGGGAGGGGGGTCACACCTGGTACCCACAGGTTTGACTCATCAGTTTCTTTCATGTGCATAAGAAGGTGCCCAGAGCCAACATCTCCCCTCCTCAGACATGCCGCCCACAGGCTGGAGCCCGAGATTTACAGAGGAGAAAGAACAAGGTCCCATCCTCGGGCCCCCAAGCCTCCCTGTTGGGGAAACATTTCAGAGATATCTGAACTCAGAGCAAAGCTATGAGACCCTGAAATCCAGTTATGCTGCAGAAAGGGCGGCCTGGCCTCTTGGCTCCTGCCCCTGGGGGTTGCTGGTTTGGGGACAGCTGGAAGGTCCTCAGCCAGCATGGCATGGTGTTATGCTTTGGAGGACAGAGGATTTGACTGGGAGGAGGAAAAGAACTGCGTTATCTGGGCGCCTGTTTGCAGATGGACTTGACATTGGCAAGCACCAAGCCATGCGGTTCCAGTCTCCAACAGCGACACCAAGTGGCTAAGAGCAGCAATAACAGCTGGTACTCTGCGGGTTGGGCTGTTGCAATGCGTATCTTAATTTTTTTAATTTAAAATTTTTAGTTGAATCACCATGAAATAGACAGTTACAAAGTTGCTCATAATTGGGTTGCAGTCACATAATATTAAAATACTCATTCCTTCACCAGTGTACATTTCCTACGACTGATGTCCCCATTTTCCCTCTTGCCACCTGCCATCACCCCCAGATTGCCTCTATGGTAGAGACTTTTCCACCCCGGGGAGGATGGGGGGGCAGCTAGGACAGGGAAGGAAGGGACCACTCTGACAATTACAGTCAGAAATGATCACTCTGGACAAGAACTGAGTGCTGAAAGAAGGTAAAGTGATACACATGATAACCTTTCAAAACCTGTATTACAAATTCAATGAGTTCTAGGGGCGTGTGTGTGTGTGTGTGTGTGTGTGTGTGTGTGTGTGCGCGTGCGCATGCATGTTGTGTAGCAGAATATTCTTCAAGTGGAAGAAGAAGAATCTTTTACAAATAAAGTATGGGAAAAGGGGCTGGAGTGATAGCACAGTGGGCAGGACATTTTCCTTGCATGCGGCCGACCCTCGTTCGGTTCCCAGCATCCCATATGGTCCCCTGAGCATGGCCAGGGGTAATTCCTGAGTGCAGAGCCAGGAGTAACCCCTGTGCATCACTGGGTGTGACCCAAAAAGCAAAACAAACAAACAAACAAACAAACAAAGTATGGGAAACATGATTCAAGGCAAGAGATTTGATTGTATTATTACAAGCTGAGTTAGCAAAGGTATATTAGTGGTCACCCCCGAGTGAGAGCTGGCCTGACGCAGGGATGTAGGGTGGCGAGCGCATCTCTTCTCAGTTGGCACACCCTTATGAAGCCAGGGTGAATCACAGGGTGATGAGCTGCGTGGGACATTGAGGAAATGCACTGGATCCTTGTAGTTGTGGTCTGAGCTGCAGGAGAGATGTGTGGCGGGTCCAGGGTCAGAGCTGTACTGAAGTCCAGATGCGTTTCCTGTTTGGGAAACTCTTGCTTTGCTGTTTGTTGGTTGTTTTCGTTTTTTGCATCACTCCTGCCAATGCTCAGGGTTTACTCCCTTATTCCTGGTGGTGCTCAGAGGACCTATGGGATGCCAGGGACTGAAACTGGGATGGCTGTGTGCAAGGGAGATGCTTTACCTGCTGTACTATCACTCTGGTCCTGGTAAAGTTCTTTAAAAACAAGAATTATTTTTAAAATATTTCAATATTAAATTAATATCTAATGATTAAAATCAATAATTTAATAATTATTAATTAATAATTGCACACAGCTGACCCAGATGCCAATCTCTGGCATCCCCTATGGTTCTCTGAGCACCACCAGGAGTAATTCCTGAGTGCAGAGCCAGAAGTAACTCCTGAGCATTGTCAGCAGTGACCAAACACACACACGCGCACGCTCACAAACACACATACTGTCACTGTCATCCTGTTGCTCATCTATTTGCTCGAGCAGACACCAGTAACGTCTCCATTGTGAGACTTGTTATTACTGTTTTTGGCATATTGAATACGCCACGGGTAGCTTGCCAGGCTCTGCCATGCGGGTGAGATACTCTGGATAGCTTGCTGAGCTCTCCGAGAGGGGGGCAGGAATCGAACCAGGGTCGGCGGCGTGCAAGGCAAACACCCTCCCTACCCGCTGTGCTATCGCTCCAGCTCCCTCCCCCACGCAAATATGTTTAGAAGAGTTGCAAAGATATTACAGTGAGTTCCAGTCCACTGTCCGCCCAGCCTCTCTACCTTCAAGGCCTTTCATGACCCCGAGTCCCTTCACAAATGAAGCAATCACCAAGGGCAAAGAACGATGCGCGGGAATCGAATTTCCACTTGGATTTCTGAAGCTTTTCTGTGATCTCCTCCTTCTGTCTCAGGACTCCGTCCAGGACACCGTGTTGGGTCAGTCCTTAAGATTCTACTTTCCTCCAGTGGGTCCCCCTGCTCGCCACACCGACGCGTTCACTGATGCCCATATTTGTTGGGTGGTCGTCGCTAAGCCGGGAGGTTGCACTCCCGGCTGCGGGGCTCCGATGCCCGATTGCGGTGCCAGGGACCCCCCGGGGCGGCGTCCCTGCCGTCGGACTCGGCGCGTGGGGCCGTGCTGGGGACCGAACTCGCAGCCTCGTGCTAGCCAGGCAGGCGCGGCGGGCTGAGATCGCCGCTCGTCTTTCTGCCACACGGAATCGGATGCCTGTAGTAAACAAGCACGATTCGCCCACCATTGCCGTGAGTAAATTCAGGTCTCTAGCTGTAAACACACCTCCCCTCTCCGCGTCCCCGAAGCGGGTGGCGTGCGCGGGCGGATGTAAATATTTGGACAGGACGATGTTCACGGGGCGTATCTGAGATCACGTGCGCGTTGGGGGGCCTCTCGCCCCAGAGCGCCGCTTCCCCGCGGGCTGCGGAGCCGCAGGCGGGCGCTTCGGAGGCTGGGGTGGCGCCAGGCCAGCGGCGACCCCCAGCACGGCGGGCTGGGTGGGGCAAACCCTCGGGCAAGCACGTCCCTTCTGCGGGACCCGGGGCCTCTGACACGTGTGCAAACACGTGTGCACGCGCAGGGCGTTTTCACAGCCTGCTAGCTGTGTCTGCACACGCGCACGTGCTTCCAGCCCAGGTGGCCAACGCTGCCCTCTTGCCCTGGGAGGGGACCCTCGAGGGCTGCCCGCAGCTCCTGCAACGCCGCTGTCCCAGCATCCCTTGCAGCGGGGCTGAGGTCACATGACTATTCCCACCAATAGGGGAGCAGCGTTGGCACTGGTCACTCCCGGAGGGCGGTGAGCGCCACGTGTGCGTCCTGCGTGATGTCCTCCGGGGTGGCCACGGTGGCCGCTTGTTACATGGGGCACGGCCACAGGGCCCGCAGGGCGGAGGCCTCAGGGGCAGGGAGTAAACGGGAGATGCACACGGGGAGAAGCCAAGGCCGTGTGCTGGCGGGGTCCAGACCCCCGGGAAGGGCCTGACCTGCTGCGCCCCCAGCCCTGACCACCTGAGCGTGGATGGAAGCAGGGCTCGGCTTCCCGGGGCGTCACGCCTGCAGGCCGGCGGCTGGAGCCCGGGGACACGGGGGCAGCGTGGCCATCAGCGTCACTCCGGGCACAGGGACCCTCCCCGGGGGCGGGCCTTGAGCCTGATTGTAGCCAGACACTGGCGTGACAGCTGCCAGTGTCCAGGCCGGCAGATGCTTCTACTCCATTCAGGACTGGCCCGAGGGCAGAGCCAGAGGCTGCAGGACCCGCCTCTCCCCTGCGGCTGACTCCTGAGTCTGCCCACAGGCAGGACCCGCCTCTCCCCTGCCCCCGAGTCCTGCCGCTGCCCACCGCTGCGCGTGGGCAGGGATTGCCGAGGGCTCTTACGACCTCCTAAGAGGGGTGAGGCTGATCAGGAGAGCACAGGGCGGGGGACAGAGTCCAGGGTTCAGAAGCCGCTGCTGTTGGGGCTGGGGTGATAGCTGTAGGCCGAGCCGGGTTCGACCCCTGGCACCCCACATGGTCCCCAGAGGACCGCCAGGAGTGATACTTGAGCACAGAGCCAGGACTAAGCCCTGAGCACAGCTCGGTGTACCCCCCCAATTGAAAAAAAGAAATCCTACATTGCATGTGGCCAGTCCTGGTTGGACCCTGGGCACTCCACGGTTCCTTGAACATGGCTGGGCACTGCCCAAGAGGCCCCAGGCACCACTAGGGTGGCCCCGGTGATCCCTGCTTGTGGGCCCTTGCACAGAACCACTCTCTGGGCCGAGAGGCGGCACTGGGGCCTGCTGAGGAGACAGAAAACCAAACCCCAAACCCACAACAAACAAAAATCCTCACAAACACACAAAATGGGCAGCACAGATCCATTTTACTAAAAACACACCCCTCGCTCCTATACACTTCCCCGAGTCAGTGTACTCACTAAGGCATGAAGAAAAATCCAGAAGGACAGGGGCTGTCTGGAGGGAGGGAGGGGTGAGGGAGGAGGAATTTAGGGGAGAATTGGAACATTCATTTTTTTGTTTGCTTTTTTTTTTTTGGCCTTTTGGATTTTTGGGTCATATCTGGTGACCCTCAGGGGTAACTCCAGGCTCTGCATGCAGGGATTACTCTTGGCAGTGCTCAGGGGACTATATGGAATGCTGGGGCTCGAACCCGGGTCGGCTGTGTGCAAGGCAAATGCCCTCCCCGCTGTACTATTTCTCCAGCCTCTCAGCTTTTTCTTTGTGGTGAGAATGTGTTTATGTATCACCAGTGTAATCCAGAGCCCACTGGGCTAAGTGCTCGCTCTACCCAGGAGACCCAGGAGACCCGGACGCCCGTACTGCACACGGTGGGAACATTTCCTGGAGGCCATTGAAAGTCCTCCACACTGTCATGTAGGAGCAGCAGATGTCACACTAGCTACACATTGTAATTTTATAGCGTTGGGTTTAATAAATAAAATACTGTCTCCACTGGCTTTTGTTTCTGTCTTAGCTGTCAGCTGTCTGCAAAATATTTCTGTTTTCCCTATCCGCAGGGATTGAAAGGTTGACAATGTGGGGTTTGGGTGGCGTTTTTATTGCTTCATCTCAGCCCACACCCCACCTGATAGGAAGTTTGAAACTATGTATTGAATGAATGAATGAATGAATGATGAGTAACCATATACTATAGAGGTGGTTCAAAAAGACAGAAGTGGGTGGAGGCATGCCTCCCTCTTCCTAGCTGTTACATCTCTGTTGATACAGCCTTGAGCTGAAGCTGCTCCATTGGAGGCTGCTCCTTGCTTGTCTCAGGCTCAGCAAGTTTCGTTCTTTAAACGCCACATCCTCCCCACTGCAAGCTCCAGGGTCCCCAGGCTCCTGCCTTTTCGTTCTCTTCCAGGCTCTCTAGAATCAGGTCTCTCATTGTGCTGCCTTTGGCCCTTTGCTGCTCCCTTACCGTGTCTCTGAGTCTCACACCCGAGAAATCACCCCTTCCCTCTGACCCCACTCAGCATGGCCCCACGCCTGAGAGATCATTCTGCATTTGCCCCTTGCCTCTGGCTGACCCCACTCGGCATGAAAGCCTCTAGTTCCATCTATGTTGCTGAAAATTGACTGATGATGTTCTTTATTGGAGCTGCATAGTATTCCATTGTGTATATATACCACAACTTTTTGATCCATTCGTCTGTGTGCAACTGAGTTGGGCAGGGGTTGGGTGGGAAGGGTGTTGGGGGTCCTTGGGAGAGGGAGGGGTACACTGGTGATGGGTGTGATGTTGGAGTTACATGCATGAGAAATCATTATTAATAGATCTGTAAACCACAGAATCTCATTTGAAGAAAAAAAAGAAAAAAAAAAGGAACAAAGATTTGCCTCGCTTCACTCGTGACTGGCTTCTCGCCCGGCTTCTGATGCCAGAACATCTGAATTCTGGCTCCTCAGAGCAGCTTGGGGGGCCACTGCCAGGTGGATGGAGTCTGGGCAGGGAGGGGGCTGCAATGTGTGTGTGTGATGTATGTGTAGGTGTGTGTGATGTGTAGTACTAGAAAGTGTAGAGTATATACAATGTGTTTAGGTGTGTGTGTGCAATGTGTGTCAGTGTATGTAGTGTGTGCATCAGTGGGTGTGATGTATGTAATGTATGGTGTATGTGCTATGTGACTGATATGTGTAGATGTATGGAATGTGTGTAGGCATGTGCACTATGTGTAGATGTATGGAATGCGCATAAGCATGTTCTGTATTCTGTATGTAGTGTGTGGAGGCGTATAGGTGTACATAGGTGCTTGCAATGTGTATGGATGTATGTAAAGTGTAGGTGTATATAATGTGTGTAGGGTTATAGTGTGTGCAGGCTTGTCGGTGTGTGTAGTGTGTATAGTGTGCAGGTGTGTTGGTGTGTGACGTATGCAGGTGTGTCAGT
>JASTTN010010418.1:2486-16984 GCA_030324115.1 Sorex maritimensis | reverse complement strand
GGACCCCACATGCATAGCTGGTCCTGGCACGTCCCCCCTCCCCCTCTCTACCTTCATAGTCACACCAGGCCAGGAGTGGGCCCTGGACAAGGGGCTCCTTGGGGCCAGAAACTGTTGTTGTTGTTGTTGTTGTTGTTGTTCTTCTTCTTCTTCTTCTTCTTCTTCTTCTTCTCCTCCTCCTCCTCCTCCTTCTCCTTCTCCTTCTCCTCCTCCTTCTCCTCCTCCTCCTTCTCCTTCTCCTTCTCCTTCTCCTTCTCCTTCTCCTTCTCCTCCTTCTCCTTCTCCTCCTTCTCCTTCTTCTCCTTCTCCTCCTCCTTCTCCTCCTCCTCCTTCTCCTTCTCCTTCTCCTTCTCCTTCTCCTCCTTCTCCTTCTCCTCCTTCTCCTTCTCCTTCTTCTCCTTCTCCTCCTCCTTCTCCTTCTTCTCCTTCTCCTCCTTCTCCTTCTCCTCCTTCTCCTTCTCCTTCTCCCTCTCCTTCTCCCTCTCCTTCTCCCTCTCCTCCTCCTCCTCCTCCTCCTCCTCCTCCTCCTCCTCCTCCTCCTCCTTCTTTTTGCGTCACACCCTATGATGCTCAGGGGTTACTCCTGGCTCTGCACTCAGGAATTACTCCTGGCGGTGCTCGGGGAACCATATGGGATGCTGGGAATCGAATCCGGGTCGGCCGCGTGCAAGGCAAACGCCATACCCACTGTGCTATTGCTCCAGCCCCAGACACTGTCCTTCTGACCCCCTCTCTGACCTCAGCTGGCGGGCAGAGTCAGGACTGACCCCCACTCAGGGGCCCCTGGTCACGGACGGACAGTGACTCAGCCCAGCGCTGTCTGCGACTGGTCCCGGCTCTCCCCCCTCTCCCCCTGCTCCAAACGCTCGGGCGCGGCAGCACCAGCCTCCCCGGGGGCCTCTCTGCCTGTTTTGCCCTTGGGCTCCTGACCCCCCTCCCCGGGGTCCCTGGTGTTCCGAGGCTCCTGGGCAGAGGCTCTGACCCGCAGAATCATGTCTGTCTGGCTTCTGGAAGCCTTCGCTGTTTTTCTAGGATCCAAGTAACACTTGTTCACTGCGAGGAAATCAGAAACCAAGGAGGGGCACCAAGAGGGGAATTTGAGCGAGCCAGGCAGGGGCGTTAGGGCAGGACCCCCAGCTGGTTCCTTCCCTGGGTCCCCCGCCCAGCCCCCAGACCTGCACTCGGGCCCTTTCTGCTAAGACTCGGTCTGGGCTTTCTCTCTGGCTTGGTCACCCCCTCGGTGCTGGGCATGGGGGTGACCCCCACAGGTCAGTGTGGGCAGCGCGAGGAGACCACCCGGGGCTCTACAGGCTCTGCCCACTGGCCTCCTGCCCACCCACCCCCGGGTGGAGTTGGGCTGTTGGTTGGTTGCTTGCTTTGGGGGGGCCGGGATTGCCCCTGAAGGGGCCGGGATCACGCGGGTGGGTGGGCCGCAGCAGGCCGGCGTGCTCCCACCCCTGTCCCGGGCCCCGCCTGTGTGCTAAGTCCTGCCCAGCAGCGCCCCAAGTCGGCCAGGGCCCCCGTCCCCCAGTGGCACGCTCCAGCCCTGGACTGGGGGGCACAGGCTGCCGAGTGACCTTCTGGGGCAGACGGCCACTGCCAAAGTCCCTGGAGGGTCAGCTCCCCCCGACCCCCCCAGTCGTCTTGTGGGGGCCCCTTGCTGAGTTCTGCGAGCACATGCAGGCCTGATGTGGAGTCACCCCACGCCCAGCACCCCGACCCTGCAGGCTCAAGGCCCTGGGCCTGCCCGCGGGCCTGTGGGCACCTGGCAGACCGCTCAGAGCTCCGGGCGCCCAGACGGCAAGGGCCCTCCTGGGTCTGGGCCACAGAGGGTCACTCTGGTCACCCTGGCCCTGCAGACACGGGGCGGGAGTGGGCAGGACTCTGAACTTGGGGAAGGAAAGTCAAATTCCCCATCTCCAGGGGCTGAAGGGGGTGGGCTTAGCTCTGTGCCCCTCCACTCCTTTCCCCTCCCTGCCTCTCCTTGCCTCTCCCCACCCCTCCCCTTCTCTCCCTGCCTCTCCTCTCCTATGCCCTCTCCTCCAGTCCCCACCCCCAACCGCCTCTCCCTGCCCCTCCCCTCCACTCCCCTCATCTCCCCACCCCTGTCCTTTCCTCCTCTCCCCACCCTTCCCAGCCCCTTTCTTCTCCTCCACTCCTCTCCCTTCCACTCCCCACCCCTTCGTGCCCCTCCCCTCCATTTCCCTCCCCTCCTTTCCCCTCCACTCCCCACCACTCCTTACCCCTCTCCTCCCCTCCCTTCCCCATCCCCCCCTCCCCTCTTCTTCATTCCCCTCCTCTCCTCTCCCCTCCCCTCCCCTGTCCCCGGGGGTTGGGGGTGCAGGAGATGAGTTCCACCCATAGAATGACCATAACAGGTACTGGGGCCTCCTCCTCTGCCCCTCATGGGGTGACCCTCACAGTCACACCCCTCCAGTGCTCCTGTCCTCTCCCGGCTGATTGGGAAGTGACAGTCATGTGACCCTTTGAGACAGGGCCAGGACCAGAGCTGGGGGGAGGGAGACCACTTAAGGGGTTCTGCCCGGGGATCCCCAGACAGCCAGGGACTGGGGAGCCAGCAGTGTCCACTGAGCTCAGTGCCACCAGGAACTGGACATGAGGTTTGCTCAGCCTTGACTGCGGGGGTGGCAGCTCGCAGGGCGGCCGCGTGGCTGCCCATGGCTGCAGGCCTGGGAGTGGCGGCTGCGCCCTCACAGAGATTTCCAGAATGTAGTTTGGAGAGGCCAGAGCCATAGCACAGCGGGTAGGGCGTTTGCCTTGCACGCGGCTGACCCGGGTTCGATTCCCAGCGTCCCATATGGTCCCCTGAGCACCACCAGGGGTAATTCCTGAGTGCAGAGCCAGGAGTAACCCCTGAGCATCGCCGGGTGTGACCCCAAAAGAATAAATAAATAAATAAATAAAGAACGCAGTTTGGAGGCAGGGCATGGGTGTGTGTGGAGGGAACTCTCTGCCCGGGAACCGGCCTGCCGCTGCTGGTCTGTGGGAACCTGGCTGTCTCCTGGGTGTCACCTTGGTCCTTGCACTAAAATGGCAGCCGCCCTTCCCCAAGTGGCGTCCCGGGGAACCCCCTGACCACAGCCGGCTCGGACGGGAGTCCTGCGGCAGGAGAGGCTGGGTCAGCTGCCGGTTACCCTCGGGGGGGGGGTGATTCGGCCCCTGCGCAGTGTCCTGGGGCCCCACTTAACCCCCTCTGCCCCGTGTCAGTGAGCAGCTGTGGCCACGGGGGCTGCGCAGGGACCCATCAGCAGCCTCCCGCAGCCCCCCGCCCCGTGTGGGGCCTTGGACCCAGCACACGCCTTCCTGGGGTGACTGTCAGAACCCACAGCAAGTGAAGGGCTGGGGTCTGGGTGCGGGGGGTGGAGGGTTGGGGGGGTCCCTGTCCCAGCGACTCCCCCAGGGGCTCCATTTAGGAAAGGAGTCCTGTGGGGCCGAGAGCACCCCTGAGGCCTGTCGGCAGCGAGGGGGCTTCTGGGCTTCAGAAGCAGCTGGGGATCCCCCCAAGTTTGCCTAAGACGCATACCCACAGAAGGGGGCTAGTGCAGCGCCCACTTACTGGCTCTCAGGGACCTCCTGAAGCCCCCAGTCACCGTCCTGCTCCTACCTGAGAGGAAACAGAGGAGAGAACTCGGACCCCACTCACTGGGGGTCTTTGGGAGCCCCCAGCCCCCACCCCGAAACGGGCCCAGGGAGGCATCCGTGGACTCAGAGGGGGTGGTGGGCCACCAGTACCCCTATTCTCCCGAGGGGGCCCCTGGCTGGGTCTCCCATGGAGGAGAGGGGGCACGCGCCCGCTCAGGGGCCCCTGGGAGCCAGTGGGGTGGGGGTCTCTCCCAGCCCTCCCCATCCGCGGCTGTCAGGTGGCGGGATTCTGAGGCTTTATGTCCGAACAGGTGCCGGGGTGCCTCGGGCCCCGTCTGTACTGCGCCCCCACTTCCTTCCAGCCTCCCTGAGACCAGTGACCAGCAGCGGGGCTGCCTCGAAGGCCAAATCCGTCATCTGCCAACGGGAGCGGGGCTATGAATTCCCGGGGCCCGCGCGGTGGGGTACTCAGGGACAGTAAATGTGTCGGGAACGTGTCTCCCATCACTCAGGCAGAGGCCAGAGCCGGCGCACCCCCCTCTCCCGCCTGGCCCGAGGGGACAGGGAGGTGACTCTCAAGGAGGACAGGCAGCTCCTGGCAGGGGCTGGGCCCCACGGCTCTGCCGACGCCCGCCTTTCTCCACGCTGGCCCTCTGCCAGGACACGGGCACCCACAGGCCCCTCTCATGGTGGGGGGCAAGCAGAGGGTGGTCGGGGTTTCTCATCAGACGCAAAGTGAGGGTCTTTATCTCAGGCCGCTGCTGTCCTGTCCCTTGTCACCTCGCCACAGCTGTCCCCTCACTGTCCCATCCTGCGGCTGGGCCCTGAGCGCAGTCTCAGTGTTCAGGGATTGGACGCCAGGAGGGTGGGGGCTGCCTGGCTAGTGGGGGGGGGTCCTCCCCAGGACACGGCTCAGGGCCATGCTCGGCGTGGGGCCCTTGGCTGCGGCATGGGCCCCAGCCCTGGAAGCACCCCGAGATATGGGTGCCCTGAGCACCCCACTGGGCGGGGAAGGAGGCAGGTCTGCCCCAGGGCCTCAGGGGCGGAACAGGTCCCCCTGGGGTCAGGGCCTGCGGCTCTGGGGGGAGGGCTCCCGTGCTGCGTGTGGGTTATGAGGTGCTCAGGGACCCCCAAGGGCTTCCTGTCCGCGGGAGTGCCCCCAACCCGCTGTGGAGATTTGGGGCGGGGCTTCTCCGACCCTGAAGCTGGTCCATGGCCCATGGTCAGAGGACAAAGAGGAGCCCCTGAACATTAGGGAGGGGGCAGGGAAGGGAGAATGGAGGCGCGGAGGGCAGAGGGGGCTGCGGCTGGGGCGGCCGGGGAGGTAAGGGCTCCCCTGCTCGCACCCTGTCCTGGCTCCTCTGGGGCTGGGCCTGCGCCTCTGTGCGTCCAGCCCAGCTCCAGGGCCGCCCCGTCCAGCACCCACGGCCTCACTCCGCAGAGCCCCACCCACTGCGATGGGGGTCACCGCAGGGAACCGGGGAGAGCAGGCGGCCCGTGGGTGGCCTGTGATTGGCTGGCGGGGTGCGGGGGCAGTGCTGGGCAGCTCCGAGGGTGAGACACAGGCGCCCAGCCCCCATAGGCCCCAGGGGGCCGCGTCCACACTCCGGGCCTCTCCCCTTGGCATCAGCCTCCTTGGCTGAGTCTCACCTCCGGTGCCCCGCACCTGCCTTCCTGTCTGGGCCCCCGGACCCTTTCTCCCGCACGCTCTCCTTCTCTGCGCCCTCTCCGGCCCACTCCCGAGCTCCGGGACCACCCCCTCGAGCCCCAGAGCCTGGCCCCGGGTCCCACCTGCTGGGAGTGGCTGCGGCCTGGCCCTCCTGTCTGCGCTCTGACAAGGCCGGACTCTTTCAAAGATAATTTATTGGCCGATACCTCATTGCACAGGGTAATAGCTTGTGCTTAAATAATAATAAGCTTGATTGCCGTGCCGTCGTTAAACTTTTTTTTCCCCCCATTCAGTTTAACTGACCATTTTGTGTGCGGTTTGGAAGAAGGGGGGAGGGGGAGCCCCCTCATTATCCCCGGCCTGAAATGGGAGTTAATTTCTAATGAAGGTATAATTTTATTCCAATGGTTTTTACATTTAATTAACTAAAGCTACAAGTCATTGGGAATGATACGGGGAGGGGGCTTCACTTTGGGGATCGCAGAGGGGAGAGGCGGGAGGAGGGCGCCCAGCGTGAGGGCGTGTGGGGAGCTTGGGGTGGGCTAGGCAGGGGGTGGGGGCATGTGGAGAGAGGGCTCAGGGGAGGGAACCCCACGCTAGGGTCTGGATGGGCACCCCCTCCTCGTTTCCGTTATTCCGGCATTTCTGGGGCTGGAGTGGAACCCTCCCCACCCCTCACCCCTGCAATCCCCAGCTCAGCCTGCAGCTATATTTGTTCTTTCCCTGTGACTGAGGTGGGGTGTGGAGATTCAGGGACAGAAAGCACTGGACACTAGGCTTTAACCTGCCCTCTCTCCACCCCTACCTTGTTCTGGAAGCAGCCTCCCTCACCGCACCCCTCCCCATCTGGCCTCTGTGGGCTTGGCCCGTGACCTTCCTCCCTGCCATATCTGAACTCTAGCCAGAGAGCAGGGCTTGCACGCGGCTGAGCCAGGCTAGATCTCCATAGCATCCCCTGAGCCTGCCAGCAGTGGTCCCTGAGCACTGAACCATGAGTAAGCCCTGAGCATTGAAGCCTGTAGCCACCCCCGCCTCAAAAAAAAAAAAAAAAGCTCTAAGCAAACAAAAATCTCTCCCCATCATCTCCCTCTCTCACCTGTCTCCACGTCTCTCTACCTCTGTCTCTGCCGCTCCTGTCTCCATCATCTCTCTTGTCTCTGTCTCCCTCTGGGTCTCCACTCTCTCCCCCTCTCCAGCCGAGGTTCCGCTGTGTTCCAGAGTGCTGGGCCCGATGTCCACTCCTCTCAGTGTCCTGGTGGGGGGATTTCTGTTCCCCCCCGACACCCTCCCCAACACTGGCCTTTCTCTGTCCCGCGGGTTCTCGGTGCCTGGCTCGAGGGCGGGGCCCTCGCTGGGTTTTCCATCCAGTTTTCCTGCTCACTGACCGCGCCGAGGGCCTCCTCAGGCTTCTTGCCCACTGGGTGTGTGAGTAAAGCTCAGGGCTGACTCCTGACTCGGTGCTCAGGGGTCACTCTTGGCAGGCCCAGGTGGTGCTGGGGACCACAGTGGGGATGGCCGTGCGTGAGTCAAACCCTTGAACCCGTCTGGTCTCTCCAGCTCAGGCCAGTGAAGGCTGAAATGGAGAGGCCGGGAGATGGTTCCTGAGCACGCTGGGAGCCGCCCCGAGCAGCCCCGGGCCGTGGCCAGGTGTGGTCTGAAAACTGGCAAACAACTCGCCAACGAGCTAAACAGAGAGCTAGGAGGCCGTCTCCAGCCGCCAGCTGCCCCTGCCTGCGGTCTGCACCCTACTAGGGCCTGGGTCCCCGCTGCTGCCCACCCCCCCCAGGCCAGTCTTACTCCAGCCTGCTGCCAGCGAGATGCCTTTGAGCCGAAGCACGTTCTCAGGGAGAGGCGGAGGCGCAGGGCTGGGTGTTGAGGAAGATCAGGCCTTGGGCCCCCCAGGATGGGCACTCGGGGACCCTGGTGAGGGGAGGGTGAAAGGAGGGTGATGAGGCGTGGAGAGCCGGGCCTGGCCCCCAGGGCAGGTCAGCAGGAAGGGGCAACGGCCACATGGGGGCTGTGGGGGAGGGCAGGGAAGAGGAGGGAGACTGGGCCGGGCCCAGTGATGTTGGCAGCAGGTGACTGGGGGGGGGGGGGCAGTTCTGAGCAGATCCCCTCACCTTGGGGCCTCCTGAGGCAGGTCCGGTGTTGTAAGGGGCAGAGTGTGGTGTGTGAGAGCGCGAGCGAGGGTGTGCGAGGGTGTCTGAGTGGGAGAGGGTGTGTGCAAGTGTGAAAGTGTGTCTATGTGAGTGTCTATGTAAGTGTGTGTGTGTGTGTGTGTGTGTGTGTGTGTGTGTGTGTGTGTGTGTGTGTGTGTGTTCACGAGCCCCAGGAAGGCTTCTCCACAGACTGTGGTAGAAGGACAGTGAGGCCCGGGCTGAACAAAGGCCCCGATGTAATCACAGGCAGTGGAGCCTGTGCGCTGAGACCCCAGTGAGACAAGGACGCCACACACACATGCACACACATGTGCACACAGGAATGCCAGTTCACCACAGTGCAGAGGGAAGACAGACCCAGAGTAGGGGGTGGAGCCCCGGGACAGCAGGGGAGCAGCGTGTGCCGGGCGCCTGATCAGGATCAGCCACCAGCCGGGGCTCCTAGGTGGGAAACAGGAGCCCAGCAGGACGCGTGGGAAGTGGGTCCCCTCCCCCCCTGCATCGGCCCCCTCCCGGGAGCTCGGAGTAGCTGCCCTGAGCACTGCCAGGTGCCACAAAACCCGGACCCAAACCAGCCTCGGGCAGCTCTGCCCAGGCCTGGGGAGTCTCAAAGGGCGTTCCGGGTGCCGTCCTGACTCCCCGTGTTCCTGGACTGGGGAGAGGCAGGCGAGTGTGCCCAGAATGAGGGCAGGGCCCGGCACGAGGGGAGCCGGGCACAAGGGGAGAGCCCAGAAATTTCGGTACTTGCCTGCACACAGTGGCTACAGAGACGGCAGTGACCAGTACAGCCACATAGACAGACATACGGACAGACGTACACCCACGGTAGGACAACAGCATGCAGGTGGCGGCAGGGACACCCCGACACCCCCTGGTTCCAGTGGGCCCATCCGGGCTTCTGCCCGTCGTTGACCCTGACCCCTGGTCCCCTCTGTCCCAGGGCCGCCTGGGAAGAAGGCTGGTGTCTGGCCACCCCTGTCTTGGCCCAGCTTGGGAGCTGGGGGCTGGAGGCCATGCTCCAGGCCCTGGCCCTGCCCGCAGCCTTGCCCGGGACCCTCGCCTTCACTTCGAGAAAGCTGACTCTAGGCCTTCATGGGGTAGGGGTCCCAGCCAGGGTCTGACTGTGGGGGCAGGGAGGGAAGGAGGGGTGGGGAGAGTCCAGTGTTCTCAGGCCCCACACCCTGGAGTGAGGGTCTCGCCCAGAGGCCTCCCTGGGGAGGTGACCTTTGCCCCGGCTGATGAGCTGCAGGGGTGAGTCCTGAGGCCCCCAGAGGCCCGCGACCCGGCTGCTGGGCTGAGGACGTTGTTTCACCTGTTGATCTGAGCTTGATTTTGCGGAAGTCATAGCCTGGGGTGGGGTGGGGGTGGGGGGCGCCCGGCTTCCATCCTCGGCCCCTCACAGTGCCCGGGCACCACCAGCCATGGCCTGTGCTTGCAGAGGCTCCGGCCGAGTGAGCAGGGCTGCGGGGAGCGGGCCTGGGGGGTTCCTTCCTGGGCGCACCGGGGTGGCCCAGCCGAGGGGATGGCGACTGACCTGTACTGGAGTGTAAGATCCGGGGTGGGGGGCCTAGGGGGTGGTCGCCGAGGGGGGGAGGGGGACCCCAGTCCCCATCCGTGCGGCTCTGAAGAGCCCAGCCCGCAGACCGAGTCCAGGAAGGGACAGGGCCTGGGCTCGTGACCTCGTGACCGCACGTCACATGAGTGGGGGGCCTGGGGTCTGCCTGGCTGTCCCGGGGGCCCCTGCAGTGCAGGGTTGCCACCAGGGGCCACGTGGCACCCCCCCTCCCGCAGGCAGGCGGTGCCAGGGCCCAGTGCTCAGAGCCTACGACACAGAGCCTGGCCCGGGGCCCCTGCCCAGTGGAACCAGCCCTGAAGTGCCTCGGGGGCAGGAGGGGGGCACAGCCCCACCCAGGGCACTGCTGCTGGCTCGTGGCTCTGACTCGCACCCTCTGCCCTGTGCCCCGGAAGGGAAAGGCGGGGGGGGGGGACAGGCTGTAGGGCCTGGAAGCCCCCAGGCACCCCAGGCTCCAGGGGGCCACAGGAGGGCGGCGGCCTCCCCACAGTGCTCCCCGTCCATCCTGCGGGGTCAGGACCAAGCCCTGCTCCTGCGCCTGACCCTCGGGAGGAGGCTGAGCTGTGGCCAGTGGCCGCGGGCAGCTTGGCTCCGGGGCTTCACGCTTGTTCTTGGGGTTGGGCTCTGCTGCCCCAGGTGGGCCGGGGCGCAGGGGACCCCCCAGAGGTCGGGGAAGAAGCAAACATCCCGTGACTCATTGACCTTCTCCTGTTGTGGGGCTGGGCCGGTCCAGCTGGCTGTGCCTGGAAGGCCAGTGAGGGGTGTTGCCAGAGACCCCCGGAAGAGAACTCCAATTAAAGGTAATCCCCCTCTTCCTACCTTGAGATTCCTATCGATTTTCTCCCTAAATAGAAATTCCCATTGATTCCTTGTCTCTTCAGATTAGTGTCCCGGGCGGTGGCCTTCGGGGCGAAATATCTCCCCGTGTCCACACACTCCCCCGTAACTCCCCAAGCTGACCCCAACACCCCTGCCTGGTGCGGCTGTGTGGGGGCCGGTGGGTGGGAGGGGACCCCTGAGAAACCCTCCCATGATGATGATGACGGTGATGATGATGATGAGGAGGAGGAGGGGGGAGGAAGAGGAGGAGAGGAGGAGGAGGGTATAAGGATGAGGAAGAGGGTAGGAGGAGGAGGAAGAGCAGGAGGAGGGGGAGGAGAAAGAGGAGATGGAGGGTAGAAGGATGTGGGGAGGTGGAGGAGGAGGAGGGGAAGGGGAGGAGAAGGAGGGGGAGGAGGAGAAAGAGAAAGTGGAGGAGGAGGAGGAGGGGGAGGAGGAAGAAGAGGAGGAGGGTAGAAGGAGGTGAAGAGGAGAGGAGGAGGAAGAAGATAGAAGGAGGGGAAGGAGGAAGAGGAGAGTAAGAGAAGAAGGAGGGTGAGGAGGAGGAAGGAGGAGGTGGAGGAGGAGGAGGGGGAGGAGAATAGAAGGAGAAGAAGGAGGAGGAGAGGAAGGAAGAGGAGGAGGAAGGGGAGGAGGAGGAGGGGGATTTCAGAGCCTCCCAAGCTCTGGGGCGTGCCCGCCATGCCAGCCCTGGACAAGCCCCCTTCATGTCCCGTCCGGCCCCAGAGGCCCTGCCCGGTCCGGCTGACCAAGGGGAGGCTCACCTTCCTCGGGGAGTCTGGGGGCCACTAGGTTGGACAGTGGCTTGGAATCAGTGCCGTGGGGGACAGGCACCGTGCAAAGTGCCCAGTGCTGGGCGCCTCCTCCCGCCCCACAGCTAAGCCAAGCCGGGCACCGATCACATGCCAGCCTGCCGACCCCACCACGGCCCCTGCCTGCTCGGGGAGACACCGGGCACTGCGGACCTGACACCCTGTCCCTGTCCTCGCTGTCCCCCCCTACTTTGAGCCCCTGTGGCAACATCCTCCCTCTGTCTCTCTGCACCTCCCCGCTGCCAAGGCGTGCATGCATGTGGCGTATGCCTGTGGCGGGAGCACTACTGCGCGTGCATATGGCAGGTGCATATGGTGGGCATGTATATGTTGCATGTGTGCATGTGGTGGGTGCACACAGCAGGTGCATGTGGCACATGCATGTGGCAGGTGCACATGGCGGGTGCATGTAGTGCATGTGCGTGCAGCGTGCATGCATGTGGAATGTGCACATGGTGGGTACCTGTGGCACGTGCATGTGGGAGGTGCATGTGGTGGGTGTACACGTGGCATGTGCATGTGGCATGTCCATGTGGCGGGTGCATGTGGCAGGTGCATGAGGTGCGTGCATGTGGCAGGTGTGCATGTGGCATGTACACGTGATGCATGCATGTGGCACATACATGTGGCAGGTGTACACATGGCATGTGCATGTGGTGTGTGCATGTGGCACATGCATGTGGCAGGTGTGTGCATGTGGTGTGTGCATGTGGCAAGTGCATGTGGCAGGTCCCTCCCCGTGGAGCTCTCCAAGGGCCTCAGAGCCTTCCCTTCCCTCAGTGCCAGACTCCTAAACCCTAATTGTGCTGACCCCAGCCCTGGCGGAGCAGGACTGAGGCAGGCAGTGGTCTGGAGTCAGTCAGCTCAATGCACTTGCCAGCTGCGGGGGGAGGAGGTGGGGGCTGCCAGTCTGGGTGCTGTGAGGAAGATGAGGCACAGAGAGGGCAAGGAGCAAGCCAGGTCACACAGCAGCGAAGCCAAGAAACTTGAATTTTCCCCTCTTCTCTTGTTGAACCCCGAGGGCCTGGCCCCAGGACTAGGATTTGAGTCAGGTCTGTGAGGAAGGGAGAAAGGCCACGGGGGTGCACGCAGGCACCCGCCTCCCCCCCCGCCCCAGGCATCCTGGAGCTGGGGTGGGAGTCCCACTCGCTGTGTAGCCTCGTGTCTGTCTCGGGGCCAGGAGGAAGACTGAGGTGCGAGTTTGGGGGAACCCAGTCCAGGCAGCTGCCCAGTCCCCCTATTCCCCTAGGGTCCCGGCCTGGGGCTCTGGCTCCAAGTGGGCAGAGCTGCGAGAAATCCTGGACTTCCGGGCCCACAGCCCGCCCCGTCCAACACTGGACCCCGCCCCGGGCATTGGCTTCTGTCTGGAGTGAGGGTGGCCTTAGGGTGCTGACGTGGACTTGGGGGGACAGTCCCCCAGATCCGCACATTGCTCCACCCGCCCACTGAGCCTCAGTGGCCTCAGCTGTTAAATGGGTTGATGTTCCCAGCTGGCTCCCACCTGGGGCTGGGGGAGGTGTGGGGGGTGGGAGACAGGGCGCCTGGAGACCCCCAGAAGCAGGTACTGGGGTGAGGTGCCCTAACGCTCTCCCCGGAGCACCGAGAACTTCCAGACGCCCCAGGAGAGCACCCCTCCACTACCTAGACTGACAGCAGGGGGGTGCCGGGCAGGGGGCTCCTCAAAGCTCGGCCTGTCTCCCCTGGAGCCCCTGGCTCTGTCGTGTGCCTGGGCAGTTTTGGGGTGCACAGAAGCTGCTGTTTCCTCAGCAGTCACCGCAGCTCCCTCCACGGACCCCGCTTCTCAGGAAGGGGTACCCTGCCCACCCTGGGGGGAGGACAGGGCCCCTTCGAGGGTGGCCTACGGGGTCCTGAGGGTGCTGGTTTTCAGTCCGCAGGTCTGGGGGGTGCTCAGTACTGCCTGGCTGAGTTTGAGTACCTCAGAACGAGGGAGTGGTTTGAGCCTGCGGGTGCTGGACTCTGGGTTTGTAACTCTGGGTGCTGTAGAGCTGGGTTTGCAGTTGGTGGCAGGACGGGCGATGTGGGGTGACAGAGCTGGGGTCGCAGGCAGGGGGTGGGGCTCTATCCTGTCATTTACTCCGGCCTGGACGACCCGTCAGCAGAGCCCGAGGAGATGTCCCCCGAGCAGCTGTCCACTCTGCACCAGCTTCCAGTGAGGGCAGGAAGCAGCGCTGGGCATGTCCCCAGCCGCAGCTCGACCCCAGCCCCAGGTGGCCCCAGAGCATCCTGGTGGAGGTCCCTAGTCACGGGGCCTGAGTGACCCCTCATCCTCGGACTCTTGCCCTGACCCATCCCACCTGGCTGACCGAGGACTTCCAGAGTGGTCCCTGACCCTCCTAGAACTACTTTGGGAGGCTGATGGACGTCTGCAAGTTGCCAGACCATGTCCAGTGTTTTTTTTGGTAGAAAACGGAAGGTTCCAGAAGGTTCTGGAAGGTTCCAGAAGGACTCTTGAACACATCTCTGTGCAGTTCCCAGTCCTTCCCTTGCTTGGTCTCAGGTCCCCGTGGTGGCTGACGGGCAGAGCTATGCTTTCTGGGACAGGCAAACACCTCCCAGGGCTGATTCAGACTGGGTAGTCACAGACAGCTTCTTGGAGGAGGCATTTGTGAGCTGACGAACTGACCCTATGATGATGTGCAGGGAGACCGTTCCTGGCGGAGAGGAAGAGCCAGTGCAAAGACCCAGGGGTAGGAGAGAGCTTGACAGAGCTCAGAAAGGGCTTGTGGCTAAGTGGTCAGAGGCCCCTGTGAGGAACAAAGGCAAAACTTAGCTCAGCATCTGCCGTCTGGATTTTCACTTCCGGCCCGACGGGCTTAGAAGAGGCCCCTTGGTGAGGCCGGGTCCAGGCAGTCCTGTCCATCAGCGGTGGCCCCCGGCCCTCCTTCTTCCCTCTGGGGCCCGTGTCCTCTGCTGGCCTGGAGAACAGAGACCGCCTTCCCCGGGACACACAGCGACCTCGGTGCCTTGTGCCTTGGCCTCCTCCTGCGGCCCCAGGCCCGTGTTCCCTGCCAGAAGCAAGCTTTGTGCTTCAAACAAAGCAACTCCTCACTCCTCGGCCCTCATAAAAAAAATCTTCTAAGTGCCTAATTAACAGTTTAGGTAGATATAAAAACATAATGAGAAAAACAATCTGTTGGCAAAAAAAATAAAAAAGAAAAAAGAAAAAAGAAAAAGGATGAAAAAAAAAAAGCAAAAAATAAAGGGGAAAAGAAAGGGCAGAATTGGCAGGGCCGGCGGCTGCCGAGGGCGGCGCGTGTCTGTCTGCGCGCGGCGGCCGGCAGGGCCGGCTAATGGGCCCCTCGCAGGCCCAGATCGCACCTCTGTACGTCTGAGCAATTTTAAACTTGGCAGGAAGGGAGCCGTGCGGAAATTTGCGTAAGCCTTGATAAATATTTTATGCAAATTAAAATTGAATTCTTTGCTTAGTTTAAGCAATTTCCCTGTAAGGAGTGTGTCGAGGAGAGAGATTACAACATTTGCCGGTTTGTTTATAATTTAATTTTTTTTTTTATGTTGCGGCTGGCAGTGGGGGAGATGGTAACACCTGTGAGTGTTTATAACGTCCCATCTCCTTCACAGCTGCTCCTATTCAAAACACCTCGCCGGCGTAATAATTTCATAAAATTTCATGATTTACCATCTGCTCGCGTCGGTTTGGGCTTCAGCAATGAGCTCTAGCATGGCGCCCGGCCCAGAAAGGTACAATAACTGTATATTTTAACTTAATGGTTTTTTGGGGGGCATGCAAATTTCAGCGAGCAGATTGCACCGAGGCCCAGGCTTGAAGCTGCCTCCCTGGACCCCGTGGTCCCCTCCCCCCC
>JASTTN010010417.1:28002-50935 GCA_030324115.1 Sorex maritimensis | reverse complement strand
TCTTCTTCTTCTTCTTCTTCTTCTTCTTCTTCTTCTTCTTCTTCTTCTTCTTCTTCTTCTTCTTCTTCTTCTCCTCCTCCTCCTCCTCCTCCTCCTCCTGTTCCTCCTCCTTCTCCTCCTCCTCCTTTTTTTTTTCTTTTTGGGTCACACCTGCAATGCTCAGGGGTTACTCCTGGCTCTGCACTCAGGAGTTACCCCTGGTGGTGCTCGGGGGACCATATGGGATGCTGGGGATTGAGCCCAGGTTGTCTGTGTGCAAGGCAAACACCCTCCCCACTATAATCTATCACTCCGGTCCACATCCTCTTTTCTTAGCACCCTTACATATTCCACTTCTTCCAAAGTCTTCCTCAGCCAGGTCAACCCCCATATCTAGCGAGCCACTGACGACTCGGTTCCCCCATGCCCAGACTTCATGGTGTTGGTTGCTCTGTGGGCCCTGGGCTGCCCCTTGCCGCCAATGCTTCACCTGTCCCACCAACCCCACGGTGCCATAGAGGGCAGCACTCTGGCAAAGAAATCTTTGTCCACATTTATACAAGTGTCCGGGGGTTCTTAATGGCCCACGAGGTGTCCCACGAGAGGTTCCGAGGGCAGACGCTGTCCTGGTTCGCCTTTGTGCTCTGGATTCAGTGTGTGGTTGTGTGGGCAGCCTGCTGGCACCCGGTCATTCGGCGGGCAGGACAGCACCGTGGGCGAAGGCTCAGCACTTGCTCCCCTGCCTCCTTGTAAGGGGGAGGATTGCCCTCGTCCTTCATGTGCTCTGGAAAGCAGTTTAGAACTCCCCTCCCCCACATACAGGTGGGCAGGATGAGGTGGCAGCAGGCATCTGCCGGATGGAAGGTCCTCTTGTTCTGACAGGCTGGCGTCTGCTCGCTGGTGTCAGGGCCACCCCCTCCAGGAAGCTTTCTCGGGTCTTCCTAGGGGCCTCTGTCGGGTTCCCAACCGAAACAAACCACGACGGAGGGTCTGTTTGCTCCCGTTTGGCCCTTGCCTGTTCTTCCCAGTCAGGCCTGCTACTTAGGGCGTGCTGACGGCTGGGCGAGAGATGTTTGCACTGAGCCTGGACTTCATGTCTAAACCAGCCTCCTGGCTTCGGCACGGACAGATGATCTGCGCCCTGGAGATCACCAGAAGAAGGAACACAGGACGGGGGGCTGTGATAAAGAGAAGCCAGCTCCCCCGCTCTGCGGGCTCCCGGGGCAGGAGCCCATGCTGTACTTTCGCTTTTGCTACGGTTGAAAACCTTCAAGAGAGAAAAGGTTTCAGGGGAAGAGCTCTGCGCATTGCCGGGCCCCTGCTATGGCAGGGGAGTCTCTGGGACCTGTCCCGGGTTAGTACCCCGAGGACCCTCCAAGCGCCTAAGGTGCCCCTGCTCCCCGAGGCAACAGCTTTTTTTTCCTTTAATTTTTATTAGTGAATCACCATGAGGTACAATTACAAACTTATGAACTTTCATGTTTGCATTTGGTTTACATCCCTCCACCAGAGCCCATTCTCCTCCACCAATGTTCCCAGTATCCCTCCCACCACCCCGCACCCAACCCCCACCACCCACCCTGCCTCTGCGCAGGGCATTCATTCCCTGTTGTTCTCTCTCCTTGTTGGATGTTGTAGTTTGCAATAGAGGCATTGAGTGGCATCAACAGCTTTACATCACGCCACAGCCTGCAGTTGCCCCGGCCGCTGGCGGTCGGGTGACCCCTGCATCCCGCTCCAGTTCTGTCTTCTCAGCCCCCGATGGCAGGCTCTGCCTGGCGTTGGCAGAGGGCCGGGTGGGTGCCAACCACTGCATCCGGATCACCTAGTGCCTCTGCCCCACGGAGGGCAAGCACCGAGGAGGAGGCTGTGTGTACAAAGCCTCCTTTATCGAGTATCTGGATGAGTTGAGTTCTCAGCCTGGCCGGAGGGTCAGGGTATGGGCCCTCCAGGTGCCAAGAGGGCCAGGAGCGGATGAGAAGACCCTGAAGCTCTTGACCCATTGCTGAGTGGCTGCCTAGGCCGCGGCCGAGGTTGGTCCAGTGGTGGGTGGGGGAAGGACAGGGTCCCGGCCGAGACTCCCACTCAACACAGATTTCGTCTCTAGTCACTCCTGGCCTGGACACCCCCGTCAGAATGTCCCCAAGCCCAGACTTGGAGTTAGGAAGGCTCGAGTCCAGGCCGTGAGTGCTGGGAGGAAGTTCCCTTCTGTCTAAGGGGGAGGTTGGGCCACAGCAGCAGCTGGCATTGCCGTCCCACCGCACACACCACGCTCCCACCCCCTGCACCAGAGCAGGCCCAGCCAAGGGTCCGTGCCCCAGAAGTGTCAGCAAGCCTTGGGCACATGCTGGAAAGACACTTGGTTCTGCCCCCAGCCCTGTGGGATCAGAAGTAATCTGTTAAATAAGCACTGCAGGGGAGTCCGGTGCAGATAGAGATAAAAAGTCCTAGCACTGGGGCTTAGCGAGAGTACAGCAGATAGGGCGTTTGCCTCGAACACGGCCAACCCAGATTTGATCCCCATCATCCCATCTCGCCCCCCCCCCCCCCAGCATGCCAGGGGAAATTCTTGTGTGCAGAACTAGGGGTGGTACCTTCCCCCCCCCCCCAAAAAAAATAATAAAATCACAACACTGGAGGCACAAAAGAACAATCCAATTTCCATTCTTCCCAGAGGCTGTCTTTGGAAGACTTTCATTTGTTTTGGAGTCACACCCAGCAGTGCTCAGGGGCTGTTCCCAGTGGGACCCAGGGGACCATGCAGTGTTGGGGACAGAACCCAGGTCTCCTGCAAGCAAAACATGTGCTCCAGCCTTATGAGCCATCTTCCTGGCCCTTTATACTCTCCCTAACCTGTGTTCCTTCCAGCACCATCCACCCCACTGCAGCCAGCCTCCTTTCCCTTGTATTTCAGACCCCTGGCTCTTCCCGTCTCCCTCAGGTCATGCTCTAATAATGACCCATTTAACAAGGGGGATTCCCAGAACCACCCCAGGAGTCCTGGGTGAGGGTGTGTCTAAGGAGCACACAGTACAATGGGTTTGCTGCTTCCGCTTCTTAAAAACATTGACAGCTACCAAGTGCCTACACTGTGCCAAGCCTGAAGGAATAGTTTTTAAAAAGTCCTTTTTTTTTTCTTTTTGCATCACACCTGGCGATGCACAGGGGTTACTCCTGGCTCTACACTCAGGAATTACTCCTGGCAGTGCTCAGGGGACCATATGGGATGCTGGGAATCAAACCTGGGTCGGCTGCGTGCAAGGTAAACACCCTACCCGTTATGCTATTGCTCCAGCCCTTAAAAACTACTTTTTCTTTAACTAGTGAATCACCATGAGGTACAGTTACAGACTTAAAACTTTCGTGCTTACATTTCAGTCATACAATGGTCAAGTATCCATCCCTCCACCAGTGCCCATTTCCACCACCAATGGCCCCAGCATCCCTCCCACCATCCCCACCCTGCTCCCCCTCCCCCTACCCTGCCTCTGTGGCAGGGCATTCCCTTTTGCTCTCTCTCTCATTTTGGGTGTTGTGGTTTGCAATAGAGGTATTGAGTGGCCATCATGTTTGGTCTATAGTCTGCTTTCAAGGTGCGTCTCCCATCCCGAGCAGATCCTCCTAGCACCATTTACTCGGTGATTCCTTCTCTAATTGAGCTGCCTCCTTAAAAACTACTTCTATTAGAGAGGGAGTATGAGGAATATTGTCTGCCATGGAGGCAGGGGGAGGGTGGGAAAGGGGGGCGGTGTATACGGGGGACATTGGTGGTGGGGAATGTGCACTGTTGGAGGGATGGGTGTTTGATCATTGTGTGATTGTAACCCGAACATGAAAGCTTGTAACTATCTCATGGTGATTCAATAAAATAATAAAAAAAAACTATTTTTATTGAAGTTAAGCATCATCCATATGAGGAGCGTCATGATGCATTGATCCCACCTGCTCTTGACAAGGCTTCAGGCTGTTTGCAGTTTGGGGCTGTAAAGATGGAAAAATAAAACTGCGGTGAGGAAGAATGAGCCCCGCCCTCTCTCGCCCCTGCCTTTCGGTGGACAGAACCTCCATTCTGTTGGGTGTGTACCCAAGAGTGAAAATGCAGAGTCTGGGATCGCTTAACCACCCAGGGTGACTTTCGTGCCTGCTGAAATCCTGGTGCTTCACTTTCTTGGCATTGCCTATTTTTTTAAATTTTTTTATTTTATTTTATTTTATTTTATTTTATTTATTGCATTTTGTGTCACACCCGGTGATGCACAGGGGTGACTCCTGGCTCTGCGCTCAGGAATTACTCCTGGCGGTGCTCGGGGGACCATATGGGATGCTGGGAATTGAACCAGGGTCAGCGCATGCAAGGCAAACGCCCTACCCGCTGTGCTATTGCTCCAGCCCCGGTCTATTTGTTTTAAATCCCCCTCTTCTTCCCGTCATGATTGTCATGGTGATGACCAGGGGATGCCCACAGGCCTGGCTGTGGTGTGAGGTGCTCCCCAGCGTCTGCAGCTCACATGGTGCTCCCACATCTGACTGTGGCGTTCACTGAGGTTGGCACCCCTTCGGCCACGGTGCTTGCACATATTCTTGTAGAGGCACACAGTTCTGGTTGCGGTGCTCCCTGGGGGTCGCTTTGGTGCTCACAGGTGCTCTCCAGGGGAAGCACTTCCTGGCTATGACGCTCACACATTTTTCTAGCTGCAGTGCTCATTGAGGGGGTGTCACACTGCCCGGTTATTGCCTGTGGTGCTTGCACATCCGAGGTGTGGGTGTCGTGCTAATCCCTGAGGTGCGGTGCGGGGGGCGGGGGTAGCAAACAGCAGAGCTGTCAGGATCACACGTGGCGCATGGGAGACTTGAGCTGTGACGGGTGCTTCGAGGCAGGCCATCTGAGCCGCCGCTCTGTTCCTCCGGCTTCCAGAGGTGTTGGTTCCCCCACATACACACCCACAGTGCTGGGGACTGAGCCCACGGCTCGCTCACACCGTGAGCCAAGAGTGCTTCTGCTGAGTCCCGTTCCCAGCCCCCAGGAGGGCTCCTGTTAGTGCTCATGCCGCGAGCACGCTGGGGCCGTCACGGTCACTCCTCGGGACTCTCCCGATCTCAGACGGGCTGCACCAGTGACGGGGTCTCTCCCCGCCAGGAGTCTTGGCACAGGGCTTCGAGGGCTCTGACGCTGGCATGGTGGCCAATGGCTGGCGCTGCTTTTCTCAGGCCATAGCCACACCATCCTGTGGTACCTCCCTGCATGCCAGGGGTTTTGTTTGCATTTCATTCCACAATGCCGTCCAGTATATCTTCTTCCAATGTTTATAGTTTATTGGGGAGTAGCATATTTGCTTTTGTGAACTGCCCCGCCGAGTCGCCTGCCTATATGCAGAACTGGATTTGTCTGTAGGGAGTTTATTTCACTCTTGATCTATTCTGGATGAGTTCTTGCTTGGTTGCATGTCGGAACATTTTCTCCTATGTCTGCATCCACTATTTTTAAATCTTCCCCATGACCCTGTGAACAAGGCGTTGTGATCTCCGAGGCAGAGTAACTTTCTTAAAGTCACATGGCTAGTACATCTCGGAGGAATTCTGAGCCCAGGGCTCCTGACTCCAGAGTCTGGCTCCTTCCTCTGCCACCATCTGCCTCTCACATCCAGCCCCTGCTTACAGGCGTTGGACTGGCACACGAGCTCGGCGCTGTTATCACGTCCCACGGGATCTGCCACTGAACTGAGGTGGGCAGTCGAGGAGCGGGGCCCCTTGAAAGTGAATTTCGGGGAGCTATACACCAAGAAATGTTCCTGGAGGTGAGATCTGCTCTGAAAAGGAGTCCTCTGCGGCCATTTCAGCATGAATGCCAGCTCCGTGGGGACCTTGTCCTCATAAGGCTGAACATGAAAAGACCCTCTGAGCTAAGTTCTTTGTGACATTCTCTAGCAATGACCCTTCATCCATGCTGAGGCAACTGGGGAAAAAGAAAAAAACTCTCCAGCATCAGCTGCTCAGAGCTAGTGTGAGCGCACAGGAACAAGGCAGCGGTCACCCAGGTTCCTTCCCCAGCTCTGTATGGTCCCCCAGCACCACTGCGAGTGACTCCCAAGCACAGAGCCAGGAGTGGCCTCTGAGCACCTCTGGGTGTGACTCAAAAACCCAGAAAAAGGAAAAAGAACTGGCGACCTAAAGCCATTCAGGGCATCCCGTTCCGGAGTGGCTGCAGCCCTGCCTCATATTTTTCTTTTCTTCTAGGGATGCTTCTCTCTTCAGAACCCTTAAAGTTGTATCTTTTCTTTCTTTCTTTCTTTCTTTCTTTTTTTTGCTTTTTGGCTCACACCCGGCAATGCACAAGGGTTACTCCTGGCTCTGCACTCAGGAATTACTCCTGGCGGTGCTCAGGGGACCATATGAGATGCTGGGGATCGAACCCGTGTCGGCTGCATGCAAGGCAAACGTCCTATCCGCTGTGCTATTGCTCCAGCCCCAAGCTGTATCTTTTCCTAATGAAATTTTATTTCAACACTCTCCTCTGTCTTCTCCTGAAATGCCGGGGTTTCCCTGCGGGGTGGGGGTTTGCATATCTGGCTGTGTTCAGGCTCTGCACTCGGGGTCACCCCTAGTGGTACTTGTGGGACTGTTTATGGTCCTATGGGTAGAACCTGAGTTGGGTACATGTAAGGTAAACCATGGGTTGGGTACATGCAAGGCCTTACCTGCTGTACTATCCCTCTGGCCCCTTTTCCTGAAATTCTTTTTCGTTTGGTTTTTTGTTTGGGGGCCACACTCAGTGTTGCTCAGGGGTCACTCTTGACTCTGTGTATAGGGATTATTTCTAGCAAATCTGGGGGGACCATCTGCAGCGCTGGGGATCAAAATTGGGTTGGTCACATACCAAGCCCCTACCTGCTGTACTATCTCTTCAAACCCCTGAATTTTTTTTTTTTTTTGCTTTTTGGGTCACACCCAGCGATGCTCAGGGGTCACTCCTGGCTCTGCACTCAGGAATTACCCCTGGCCATGCTCAGGGGACCATATGGGATGCTGGGAATCGAACCTGGGTTGGCCGAGTGCAAGGCAAATGCCCTACCCGCTGTGCCATCACTCCAGCCCCCAAACCCCTGAAATTCTTTTCCATGACAAAAGACAAAGACTGGGACCCCAAGTAATAGTCGGGGTTCACTTCTCTTCCTGCGAAGGGCCTCGCCTCAGCTCAGCCGGACCCACCGCTTCCCCAAATTCAGGTGGGCTCAGATCAGGCGGATCTCTGGGGACTGGCCCTCTATGGCAGCCCCCTTCTCCAGCAGCGTGGCGTTGCCCTGTCCACTCTCTCTGAACGCTTGGCCAACCCATGCCCTCGGTATGGTACATGGGTTCACGGAAAGACTGCCCCAAGCTGTGTGGCCTGGGCTGGCTCTGCTCCACACGAGGCTGTGCCAGCTCAGAGAAGCCACTATGACCTGAAAATGCCCAACTTTCTTGAAATGTCTTTGAAAATGTCAAATTCTCCCTCTGCTGTGGGAGGATCATGTGGGCTTCTGTGGGGACAGTCCCTGTGGCCACCTTCCCTTCCCTGAAGCAGTCCAGAGCCAGGAGCGCACCTCATCGTCTTTTTTTTTTAATTTCATTTCAATGATTTGCAATACTGTTAGTGGCAGTGTTTCATGAATAAGCATCCCAACACCACAGCCTTCCCCAGTGTCCCCCTCAGCCCCACCTTCCCCGAGCCCCCTGTGGTGTCTCCCCATCATGGTAAGTTCAGTCCTCTAGGCCTGTACTTCTACTGCCTTTGACCATTTGCCCTTACTATGCTACTTTATATCCCAGATCTGAGAGAGAGAGAGAGAGAGAGAGAGAGAGAGAGAGAGAGAGAGAGAGAGAGAGAGAGAGAGATCTCACCTTATTTTTTTGCAGGGGTGGGGTTTGAGGGCCACACCTGGCAGTGCTCAGGGGTTACTTCTGCCTCTGCACTCAAGAATTACTTGCTGTACTATCTCCCCAAACCTTAACTCCACTGTATCACTGTATCACTGTCATCCCGTTGCTCACTGATTTTCTCGAGCGGGCACCAGTAACGTCTCCATTTTGACACTTGTTTTTACTGTTTTTGGCATATCGAATATGCCATGTGTAGCTTGCCAGGCTCTACCGTGTGGGCGGATACCCTCAGTAGCTTGCCGGGCTCTCCGAGAGGGCTGGAGGAATTGAACCCAGGTCAGCTGTGTGCAAGGCAAATGCCCTACCCGCTGTGCTTCACTCCACATTCTTTTTTTTTTTTTTTCGGCTTTTTGGGTCACACCCGGCGATGCACAGGGGTTACTCCTGGCTCTGCATTCAGGAATTACCCCTGGTAGTGCTTGGGGCACCATATGGGATGCTGGGAATCGAACCTGGGTCAGCCACGTGCAAGGCAAATGCCCTACCCGCTGTGTTATGGCTCCAGCCCCTCATTTCACATTCTTTTTTTTTTTTTTTGCTTTTTGGGTCACACCTGGCGATGCACAGGGGTTACTCCTGGCTCTGCACTCAGGAATTACCCTTGGCGGTGCTCAGGGGACCATATGGGATGCTGGGATTCGAACCCGGGTTGGCCGCGTGCAAGGCAAACGCCCTACCCGCTGTGCTATCGCTCCAGCCCCTCATTTCACATTCTTAAGGCAGGATTAGGTCTGAGAGTTTATGGGGCATTGTTTGCAGGAGGCCTCTGGGTTTGGTCTCCTGCACAGCATCCCCCAAGCACCCAGCACTGCCAGGAGTGAGCCCCAAGCATTGAGCTTGGAGTAACCCCTGAGCATCTATAGGTGTGGCTTCCAAACCAAAATAATTTTAAAAGAGAAGGGAAAAAACCCTATAAGGTGGGATCAGAGGGAGAGTACAGTGGGTCGGGCGCTTGCCTTACATACAGTCAACCCAGGTTTTATCCCTGGCATCCCATATGGTCCCCTGCCCTGCCAGGAGTAGTTCCTGAGTGCACGGCTAGGAGTAACTCTCTGAGCATCGCCAGCTGTGGCCCCAAGACAAAACCAAGCCAAAATTCCTTACGAGCCAAGGTTACTCTCTATCTTGTGGTGGAAAATAATGAACACAATAGTTTTATCTTCTGTCTACATTTTTTTTTTTTTCTAACCGATTCTCCTTCAGGGATCAGACGAGCTGTGTATTCTGCAGGGAGCTCCGCACCTTACCAGGGCCACCCGTGCTGCCTTATTCCCAGCCCGCCCTCCCCCTCCCCCCTCCCCTGGGCTCCCCTGCAGGGGTGGGGCTGCTGGGCTGCTCGTGAGTCCTGCATCTCTGGGGCTTGGCAGAGAGAGCATCTCTCTCTGGCTCATGAGCCTTTCAGAACATCTTAGCTACTTATTTATGAACAGTTTTTAGGCAAGAAATATGTACGGAGAGTTTCACAAAGGATGTAGACTATTTGGATATGGGTCCATCTTCACCTGGAAGCTCATCCTGTTGGAGTCCTCCTTGGCACTTGGCCGGAGCTCTCGAATGCACAGAGCTCTCGAATGCACAGCCCTGGCCGGCCGAGAGCCCGCTGGCTCAGAGAAGCTTATCCGTCTCCCCCCACCCCAGGGGATGCCCGCCCATTCTGCAGCTCTCCCGCCCCCTGTTAAAGTGCTTTCACTTTGCTTGCTGCTTTGTTTGAGTGAGTCAAGGATATGTTTCCCGAGTTCTGGTGGGTGTGTTGGTGCCAGTGGACCAACATGGGCATGCAAACAACATATAAAGATACACAGTAAAGATTTCTTTAGGCATCATGCAAGAGTCTCTCAAGCAACCAATTCCTGATTCTTGTGCAGCCCCCGAGAACCGGTTGTGCAGCCTCGTCTTTCAAGGCTGGTGTGGCTGCTGGAAAGGCCGTGAGGAAAGTCACAGGCACGTGGGTAGTGTTTTGGGGTGCATCTGCTGTGGCAAGGACGTGGCCCCTCTTTTTCTTTACTTCCTTTTTTATTGCTTTCCTCCAATGTTTTTTTCTTTTCTTTTCTTCTTGGTATCAGGGATGAATGCGGGGCCTCCCTAAAGTCTCCCCAATGCCTTCTATTTATTTTTTTATTCATTTATTTGGTTTGGGGCCTTACCCAGTGGCGCTCGGGGACTGCTCCCAGCTCTGTGCTGAGGTGTCACTCCTGGCATGCTCGAGGGGCCGTGCCTGCCGGGAGTGTAACCCAGGGCAAAGTACATGCAAAGTATGTGCCCAGCCCTCAGGCTCGTCTCCCCAGCCCCTTAATAATGCCTGCTAATTGATCTAATTCATATCACATAAAATTGACTTTTTAAAACTGTACAGCTCAGGGGCTGGAGAGATAGTACAGAATTTGACTTGCAAGTAAATGACCGAGACTCCATCCCCAGTACCCGTACGGTCCACCAAGTCTGCCAGGAATGATCCCTGAGTGAAGAGCCAGGAGTAAGTCCTGATCACCCCTGGGTGTGTTCCCAAACCCAGTAATAATAATAATAATAATAATAATAATAATAATAATAATAATAATTGTCACTGTCATCCCGTTGCTCATCGATTTGCTTGAGCGGGCACCAGTAATGTCTCCATTGTGAGACTTGTTACTGTTTTTGGCATATCAAGTATGCCACGGGTAGCTTGCCAGGCTCTGCTGTGAGGGCGGGATACTCTTGGTAGCTTGCCAGGCTCTCCGAGAGGGGCAGAGGAATCGAACCCAGGTCAGCCGCGTGCAAGGCAAACACCCTACCCTACCCGCTGCATATTGCTCCAGCCCAATAATAATAATAATAACAATAATAATAATAATAATAACAACTGCAAAATTGTCAAGATCTAATATATTCACAGGGTTGTGTCATCATCACCTCTACTGAGTTCTGGAAACTTACTTTTGTTTCAGGGGCGAGGTTTCTGCTTTGGAGCCAGAGTCAGATGTGCTCAGGGCTTACAGGGGCCCAAATTCCAGAACATTTTCATCACCCTCAAAAGAAACTCTAAGGGCCAGACTGATAGTACAGTGGGTAGGGTGTTTACCTTGTGTGCAGCTGACCTGGGTTTGATCCTTAGTACCCCATATAGTCCCCAGAGCCCACTAGGAGTGATCCCCGAGTGCAGTCAGGAGTAAGCTCTGTGCTCAGTGAGGTGTGGCCCCAACAGCAAAAGAAAGCAGAGGAAGAAGAGGAAGGAGAAGAAAAAGTAGAAGGAGAAGGAGAAGAAGAAGGAGGAGGAGGAGAAGGAGAAGGAGAAGGAGAAGGAGAAGAAGGAGAAGGAGAAGGAGGAGGAGAAGAAGAAGAAGGAGAAGAAGAAGAAGGAGGAGGAGGAGGAGGAGGAGGAGGAGGAGGAGGAACTCTAGCCATAGCTGTCATGCTCTTTCCTTATTCTCCTCCCCACAGCCTTTGGCTACCTTTGGTCTACTTCCATCTCTATCTCTGTATTTACCTGCCCTGGAAATTCATGAAATTGTGTCTTTTGTGGCTGGATTTATTCACTTAATATAATGTTTTTAAGGCTTACCCACATTGGAGGGATATATCAGAGTTTTATTTCTTTTCATGGCTGAATACTACGTATTCCATTGAATGGACATACCACATTGTGTTTCCATTCATGCATAGACATTTGGGGTTCTACTTCTCTTGCCGTTCTAAATAATGCCATGTATGTAAACTGTATAATATATATGAAATATATAATAATGGTATATATGCTTGAACGTTAGCATGCAAGTGTTTTTAAGGGGTGGGCACAGGAGGTGTCTCAAAGGTCTGGAGTCTGTTCTCTGCATGCACTGGGCTCAATATCTGGCACCTCATGGTCTGGTCCCCTAAACTGAAAGGAGAAACACTGAACATCTTATGGGGAGTGACCTCCCACTACTACTTGGTGTGGTCCAAATAAAAAGTGGGTTTTTTTTTAAACTGGGGACCACGCCAGTGATGCTCAGTGGAGGGACTGGTGGTGTCGGAGTTCAGCGGTGCACCATCGCCTTCGCCCCATGTATTAGTTTTATGTGAGCATATTTCAGTTCTTTTGCTGGGTCACAGTAAACTTCAGCCTTTTGAGGCTCTTTTCTCATTAATTTTTTAAAATTTTGTTGTATGTGTCTTTGTAAGCCTCAGCAAATCCTTCTTTTAGAAAGAGGCAGGGTATAAATAAATAGATAAATAAACCACAAAGCGCTCCTAAGCCATCTGTTTACTAATCTGTGCTAGGATTTTGCCAGGATTCTATATCGAGTCGTTTGGCCTGCAGTTTCCAGAAATACCTTCCTTCTGTCTCTGTGAAAATCAGAATGTTTTCACATCTCTAAGTCGTCGTCATTTATCTGGGTTGTTTTTTCATCTTCCCTGCAAGGAAGTTCCTGGTTCTGAAAAGCTAATTTATTTGAACTTGCCCGCAGAACTCACGGCTCCACGACGCTCTCGCCATCCCTGGTGTCATCTACTTAACGTTTTTATATCAAAGTAATCTGCACACATGGTTAATAATAAAGTAGGACAGAAGGGCCCCTGGGGAGGCCTCACCGCCAGCCCCTCCCAATCCCCATCCCCCGCCCCCATCACCAAGAGGAAGAGCTTCCAGCTTTTTGGGCTCTTAATTCTGGGAGTGCCATCTATATCTCTAAATGATGTGCTCGGGCGGCTATTTCAGCAACCTCGATTTAGCCACCCTCTATTGATTTACAACTATGGAAGATGCAGATTTAGTTCACAGACATCGCCGGGTCAAAAGCCCCCCCCCCCCCCGCCCGCCTCCCAGCATGGTCATACAATAGTCTTATTTGGTTTCTCTAAAATAAATGGACGCTAACTCTGTCAATTACCTTTGGTACTTCAGGTCTCAAATTCACTTCCTCTTCTCATTCCATCAGCCCCGTGAGTAGGTCTGACTTACTCGCCTGGAGATCTAAAACTCCGACCTTTCCCGTTCAGCTCCCCTTCCCTGTGCTCCTCTCCTGAACGTTTTCTTTAAATGTTCAATGTCGGGAGACTGGAGAGATGGAGCAGTGGGTAGGGTGCTTGCCTTGCATGCGGCGGATGTGGATTCGATTCTCCACACCCCATAGAGTCCCCTGAGATCTGCCAGGCAGGAGTGTGCACTGGGCACTTCTGGGCGTGGCCCCCAAATAAACAGATAATGTGGGGGCTGGGAGCCCACTCCCCTCCATGCTCAGTCCAGAGAGGTGGGGGGGGGCGTGCCAAAGCGAGAACCTGGTGGTATATGAGCCCTCCAGCGCCATGGCAAGTGGTCCTGGGGAGGGCGCAGGGGGTGGAGCCCAGTCTTACAGGGTCAAGTCATGTGCTCTACCACTCAGCCACATTTCTAACCGCAGTTAGAAGTTACCGCGGTGGTTACTTTGCTTATTGGTTCTTTTGTCACAGTGTAAACATCATTTATTGCAGAGTCAGGAATGTCCTATAATTACATTTCCTTGCTTTTGTTTGGTTTTGTTTTCCGTGGTTGGAAAGTGCCCTTCTTCTCCTTCCCCCGTCTCTTTTATTAATATCTTTAATTATTTGGCTTTGGGGGCAACGCCTGGTGGTGCTTAGAGTTTACTCCTTGCTCTGCACTCTGGAATCACTCCTGGTGGGGTTTAGTGGACCATCTGGGGTGCCAGCGAGTGAACCCTGGTTGGCGGCCTGCAAGACAAGCTCCCTGCCCACTCTACTCTCCTCGGTCACGGGAACTCGCCTTTTCTGTTGCTGTTGTTTATTTGTCGTTGTGTCTCACTCAGCATCGATGCTCAGGGGTTACTCCTGGCGGTGCTCGGGGTGACATATGGAATTTGGGGATCGAACATGTGTCGACTGACTGCAAGGTAAACATCCCTCCCTGCTGTACTATCGCTCATGCCCAGAAACTTGTCTTTTTTTTTTAGATTTTTGGGTCACACCTGGCAATGCACAGGGGTTACTCCTGGCTCTGCACTCAGGAATTGCTCCTGACGGTGCTCAGGGGACCATATGGGATGCTGGGAATAGAACCTGGGTCGGCCGAGTGCAAGGCAAACGCCCTACCCGCTGTGCTATTACTCCAGCCCCGAAACTCGTCTTTTTAAGGAGTGTGTGGATGGATTTCCAAGTCCATGAAAGCTCTCCTCTCACATCTGAATGGTATTGACCTTCAACCAAAAGTTACGAGCTGAACAATAGTAAAACAGGTTTATCTGGAAACGAAACAGCAGGAAGGCTAGATTAGAGGTATGGAGAGACCCAGACTCTTCCCCAAGTCTGACAGTGGCAACCCTCTCTCTGGTCTGAAGAGAGGGGACGGTGCCCCTCCCCGGGGAAGACACAGGGCTCTCTGGGCTGGTCTGCATATGCCCGTCAGATGCCCGTTCTCCATCCTGACTCTGGAAAGTTCTAAACGCAGCATTCACTGTGGTCTCTGGATGGCAGGGACTCGTGGTTGCTAATTGCTTTTCTCACAGAACGTTGAAGCCGTTGTCCTAAGCTTTGCTCACAAGACTCCTGAGACCAGACTGATTCTTTTTTTTTTTTTTTTTTTTTTGCTTTTTGGGTCACACCCAGCAATGCTCAGGGGTCACTCCTGGCTCTGCACTCAGGAATTACCTCTGGCTGTGCTCAGGGGACCATATGGGATGCTGGGAATTGAACCCAGGTCGGCCGCGTGCAAGGCAAATGCCCTACCCGCTGTGCTATCACTCCAGCCCCTGAGACCAGACTGATTCTTATACTTTTGTTTATTTATTTTTTAACTAAAATTTTTTACTGAATCACTGTGAGCTAGACCCTTACAAGGTAGTTCATGATTAGATTTCAGTTATACAGTGCTCCAACGCCCATCCCTCCACCAGGGTCCGTTTCCCAGCACCTGAGCCCCCCAGTTTCCCTCCCCTCACCTCCCCCCCCCCCCCCCCCCCCCCTATACTTTTTGAGGTAAACACTTTTCCCCTCAGGGAAATGCTTCGGCTCAGTGTCTGATCTCGAAATTCTAAGATTTCACCAACTGGTGTAGGATTCCTGGGGTCCCCTTCACAGCTGAAACTTCAGGTCTTTAGCTTCAGAAATGGTTTTGTTTCTTATTTGAGAATTTCTTTTGTCCTTCGTTCTTTTCTCTCAGCCAGACTTCAAACTAATTTTCTAATTATGTCCTGCCTTCCAGCACTGCGTCCTGCCTGCTTCCGTGGCACTCTCTGTTCTCCTGAAGCACCTCCTTGCTCCTTTCCCCGCCCCGCCGGCCTTCGAGAGGGGCCTGGCCCAGACACTGGGGTATTCCTCTGCTGCTGAAGGGGTGATTTTGTCTTGTTTCCTATTCATTCTTTCCTGTTCCCAGAAGGCTTCATTCAAACGTCAGTTAATCTTTTCACCTTCTCTTATTTAAGAGCATGACCGGTTTCGATCTGTTTTTATTTGGGGGCCACACCTGGTGAAGCTCAGGGGCTATTCCTGGCTCTGCACTCCGGTATTTGATCCTGGCAATACTCCTGGGAGATGTCAGGGATTGAACCCGGGTCAGCCGCATACAAGGCAAGCACCCTATACACTGTACTATCGCTCGGGCCCCCTTTGCTTTATCCTCCTTTTTTTTTTTTCTTTTTGGGTCACACCTGGCGATGCACGGGGGTGACTCCTGGTTCTACACTCAGGAATTACCCCTGGCGGTGCTCAGGGAACCATATGGGATGCTGGGATTCGAACCCGGGTCGGCCACGTGCAAGGCAAACGCCCTACCCGCTGTGCTATTGCTCCAGCCCCTGCTTTATCCTCCTTGACGGGGGTCCCAGGAGAGCTGATAAGCCTGTGGGATGGACAGTCTGATTTTTCTCACTCCCTGAGAGGGCAGCAGCCAGTCAGGCCCTGACAGCGCCGTGGCTTTTGGGGACTGAGCCTCCCTCTCTCCCTCCCTTCCTCCCTCCCTCTCTGGCTACCTGACCTGCCCCGTCACTTGGCTCTTCTCCTTGGTTCCCCAGGCCCTGCCAACCCAGGGCCTCACGCACATGCGCACAGGGCTGGCCTCGTGGTGTGTGAGCGCAGTTCCCTGGCGCTGGCCCACACCTTGTGACACCTGTGACGTCCCGAGGGTGTGGCCATCAGCACTGCTGCTCCGAGACTGGACTGTCCCCAGGAACCCTTCCGTGGTTCCACAGAGTTCTCTGTCTAGAGACGGGGTGAGGCCCCTTCAGACTCGCCTCCCCACAGACGCTGCTGGTTCTTCTCAGTATCCCGAGTGGCCTCTTCCAGGACGGGGACCTGGGTGAGGGGACGCGCCGGCCCCGTGTGCCCGGGGAGACAGCTGCCCTCACCGAGGAGCGCACTGACCTTAGGACAAGGGCTGCCGGGGTGCTCGTCTCTGCTCGGTTCTTTCCCTTCTAACCTAAGAAAACGAATTTCTCCCAGCTTGTGATCCAAACGGAGATCACCAGGGGTAAAGCGTGCCTGTGAACAACCGCCCCTTTACTCTCAGATAAAGATGAGGGCACCTGCTCCTTGCCCGTGTGACCTGCCCCTCTCCCGGGTGTCCCCACTCCCATCCCTTCAGAGGGTAAGTTTTAGCCCCTTCAATCCTGTGCACGTGTGCTAGTAAACTGACTTCTTTTTTTTTTTTTTTTTTTGCTTTTTGGGTCACACCTGGTGATGCACAGGGGTCACTCCTGGCTCTGCACTCAGGAATCACCCCTGGCGGTGCTCAGGGGACCATATGGGATGCTGGGATTTGAACCTGGGTCGGCCGCGTGCAAGGCAAACGCCCTACCCGCTGTGCTATCGCTCCAGCCCCTAAACTGACTTCTTCTTAGCTACCTGCCGGCTGCTGCTTTGACGGCTTTCCCGTCAGAGCGAGCGCGAGAGTCTGCTTCCACGGAGCACCTATGTTTTCCTGCTGCCTTCCGGTGTTCAGAAACTCCATGTCACTGTCGTACACAAGCCCTGCAGTCACAGTTACCTTGAGGAAACCATCCCCAGCCCTTTTGGGATGAAGACCTGGGGCCCTGTCTTGGGACCAGGCAGATGTGGCCCCACCGATGCCCCCTTCAGTCTTGTTGCAGTCAGACTGAGGTGGCAGGAAGTGGCTGGATTCCAGGGGACAGAACCAGCTCCCCCGCGGCCTCTGCAGAGCCTGAAGCCCAGAGTGCTCACGTTTCTGAGCCCACAGTGCCCACAGCTCAATGCCACCTACTGCCTCTGTCCTGGGAGCATGACCCAGAGTTGCCTCTCTCTCTCTCACTCTCTCTTTCTTTCTTTCCTTCCTTTTTTCTTTCTCTCTCTTTCCTTCCTTCCCTTCCTTCCTTCCTCTTTCCTTCCTTCCTTTCTTTCCTTCCTTCCTTCCTTCCTTCCTTCCTTCCTTCCTTCCTTCCTTCCTTTCTTTTTTTCTTTCTTTCTTTCTTTCTTTCTTTCTTTCTTTCTTTCTTTCTTTCTTTCTTTCTTTCTTTCTTTCTTTCTTTCTTTCTTTCTTTCTTTCTTCCTTTTTTCCTTTCTTTCTTTTTTGCGTCACACCCGGCGATGCTCAGGGGTTACTCCTGGCTCTGCACTCAGGAATTACCCCTGGCGGTGCTTGGGGGGACCATATGGGATGCTGGGAATCAAACCCGGTTGGCCGAGTGCAAGGCAAACGCCCCACCCACTGTGCTATCACTCCAGCCCCGATTTTTCTTCTTTCTTTCTTTCTTCCTCCCTTTCTTTCTTTCTTTCTTTCTTTCTTTCTTTCTTTCTTTCTTTCTTTCTTTCTTTCTTTCTTTCTTTCTTTCTCTCTCTCTCTCTCTCTCTCTTTCTTTCTTTCTTTCTTTCTTTCTTTCTTTCTTTCTTCTCCCTCTTCCTCCCTTCCTCCGTCCCACCCTCCCTCCCTTCCTTCCTTCCTTCCTTCCTTCCTTCCTTCCTTCCTTCCTTCCTTCCTTCCTTCCTTCCTTCCTTCCTTCCTTCCTTTCTTCCTTCCTTCCTCTCTCACTCTCTCTATTTTCCTTCTTTCCCTTGTTTGGGGTCCACACCCAGCACTGTTCAAGCCTTACTCCTGGCTCTCTCCCCTGAGTATAGACTCAGGGGCTATTCTTGCTGGGACACAGGAGACCACACGTGATGGCAGGGATGGGTCCTTGTGTCGGCTACAGGAAGGCCACGCGCCCTGTGCCTGCACTATCTCTCCACACCCCGACAATCGGGTTTCCTACAGGCTTCTGAGTATCCTCCAGCTCGTTCTTTCCTGTCTAATCCAGCCTCATTCTAAATTCATGCCTGATTTCATGCCTCACTTATATCAAGAGAGATCGTTTTAAAGCAGTTTGTATAACTTCACAGAGGGTTATTTGGCATGATCCTTCAAAATTATAATTACGCCTGCCCTTTGACCTGCAACTGTACTTCTGGAAGCTATCCTGAGTTGGACTTGGGCAAAAAATAATATATGTGGAGTTATTTATTGCAGCACTAGTTTTGGTCAGGGAGGGAAAGTTCCCCTTTTCCTTTTTAGGTTCTTTGGCAGATCTGACAGTGAAACTAATATATAACAGATTAATAGGAGGAAAGAAAACAATTTAATTCTGCATATATGGGAGTCCATAGACACAGGGCTCCCTGGTCATTAGGCAACTGAGATTCACGTGCCTCAATTATACCCTTGTAATTTTTGTTTTTGCCTCATCATTATTACGCCACATAATGCCTTCAAGGTCCTGAGCTAAGGAGAATGGGTGAGGGGTCAGGACCTGAAAGGTGAGGAAGACAATTCAGAGGAAGAGAGGAAGAGCAAGCGTTTGGCAAACAAGTGCTTGCCAGTCATGCAGTTATCTGAAATAAGAAATTCATTCTGGTAATATCACGCTTCTTGGTTCAGTTCCCTATCTAAATTCTTCTTGGAAGTTAAAGGAAATGAAGGGAGTTTTTGCAAGTTTTCAGGGTCTTAATTTTAGCTAAAGCTAAAAATAAGCCACAGTGGGTAAGGCACTTGCTTTGTATGCTGCCAACCCAGGTTCAATCCCAAGCACCCTATATGGTCCCCTGAGCACTGCCAGGAGTGATCCCTGAGCACAGATCCAGGAGTAAACAAACAAACAAGCCACATAATAATTAATAAGTAATTTTTTTTTGCTTTTTGGGTCACATCTGGCGATGCACAGGGGTCACTCCTGGCTCTCCACTCAGGAATTACTCCTACGGTGCTCAGGTGACCATGTGGGATGCTGGGAATCAAACCCAGGTCGGTTGCATGCAAGGCAAATGCCCTACCCACTGTGCTATCACTCCAGCCCCTAATAAGTAATTTGTAAGTTCATCTATATACTTTGAATTCAGATTATGTTCTAATATGATCTTTTATTATAAAATGATACATCTTAATATATTAATGTGCTGTACAAATATACTACATTTTTAGACGGTTATAAGTCCCTTATTTTGGCTTTTTGGGTCATACCTGGTGATGCTCAGGGGTTATTCCTGGATTTGCACTCAGGAATTACTCCTGGCGGTGCTCAGGGGATCATATGGTATGCCAGAGATCAAACCCAGGTCAGCCAGTTATAAGGCAAATGCACTTCCTGCTGTACTATCACTCCGGCCCCTATTTTTATAAATCTTTAAATGTACTTTTTAAAAAAGGTCTCTTTCTAGAAGAATCTGAAAGGAAGACATTAAAATATTAGCAAAGGAGAGCTGAAGAGATCGTACACAGGGTAAAGACTTGCATGCGGCCAACCCAAGTTCAATAACCAGAATCACATATGGTGCCCCAAGCCCCCCAGGAGATATCCCTGACTGAGCCAGGTGTGGCCTTAAAAACAAAGCAAAGCGTACAAGTGGATCAACATGGAAAGTATCATGTTGAGTGAAATGAGTCAGAAAGAAAGAGACAGACATAGAAAGATTGCACTCATATGTGGAATATAATGTAACTGAGAAGTACAAGTTGGCAACGATGCAACTTCTGGCAGATATCTCTCTGGACTTAGTTACTAAAATACTAAATTACAGAAACCCAAAACTGAGAGGCCGCTAAGTGTGGTCACTGGACCTCATACCTCTTCATCCTCAGCAATGGAAAACAAATTATCTAATGCTTCCTTTTCAGCAGGTCTGACTTTAGGGGAGAGACTCTCCAAACAATAATAGTGAGTTTTGTTGAAATATTGTATGCAATCAAAGTGAAAGTAAAGTGAAATTTATTAGTTACACAGGCGGGGGGGGGGGCTGGGGGTGGGGGGCGAGGGGCGTTGGGGGTTAGGGGTGTGGGGGTGCGGGGTGGAGCTATACTGGGATTCTTGGTGGTGGAATATGAGCACTGGTGAAGGGATGGGTATTCGAGCATTGTATAACTGAGATTTAAACCTGAAAACATTGTAACTTTCCACATGGTGACTCAATAAAAAATTAAAAAAAAAAAAAAGCAAAGCGAACAGTGTATATTTCTAGGTAGTTGATGTGTGTGTGTGTGTGTGTGTGTGATTTCAATTTTCTTGCTATCCTTTCTCTGCTTCTCCCCTGATTTTTTGTAATAGTGCTTCTTCTTCTTTTTCTTTTTTTTTGCTTTTCGGGTCACACCCGGCGATGCTCAGAGGTTACTCCTGGCTCTGCACTCAAGAATTACCCCTGGCGGTGCTCAGGGGACCATATGGGATGCTGAGAATCGAACCCGGGTCGGCCGCATGCAAGGCCCTACCCTCTGTGCTATTGCGCCAGCCCAATAGTGCTGCTTCTTTTAACTGGCGTGAAAGCATGAATGCCCCCTCCCCATGGCCCCCATCCCATCAGTGCCAGACCCTGCCTGCACGTCTTCTGCCATTTTCCACCCCATTTGGAGGCTTTGTGTCCCCTGACAAGGCCCCCTGGGCCCTTCTCCGCTGTCCCGTGAACATTCGAGACTGCCTTCACTGTCCAGCTTCAATGCCCGCCTCCAGGTACATCACCCCCCTACATGCGCACACACACACACACACACACACACACTCTTTGTGCCTAGGTACCACCATCCCTTCTGCACTGGCTCCTGGTGCAAAGCATCGTCCTTGTCTTCCAGGTGCTGCCCAGGGGAGCCTCACAGGGGCAGGGGGTCTGGCGCCCTCCATCCCCTCCTTGATCCCTTCACCTCTGTGTGACAGGGACTTCCTGCTGGCACAGGGCTGCTGCCCACGGCGTCTCCTTCCCGGGCCGCCGTCTCTGCGGGCTGACTGGGGGCGGTGTCCAGTAGCGGTTGCCGAGTCCTTGTTGCCTTCCTGGCCCGGGTTCCCTCAGGCCCATCATGGCCCAGTGGGAGGGAAAGGTACTCCCTGAGGACTGGTCAGCCTCAGGGGAAGGAAGTCCTTTCCTGTGTCCAGGAGAAAGTGGGGCTGGGAGATAAGGCCAGAGCTGCCCCCGCTCCCCACCACCCAGGCTTCCTGGCAGCAGGCAGCGGTCAGAGAGCGCCGCTCCTTCCCGGCTTCTCAGAGACCCCGTGCCTCGGGCACTGCCCCCAGAACTCACCTCCGGGGGCCCAGAGCGGGGCTGTGAATGGCGTTTCCCCAGCACAGTGTGTGGACGACAGGCACCCCTGTGGGTCCTGGGGACCCTGTGTGCTCCTCACGATGCAGGCAGGCAGGGAGGGAGAGCCCCTCCCAAAGCAACGGCAGTAAGTCCCCTGGGAAGTAACAGCCCTGACCTCATGGAGAACCGGTGCCAGTCTGTAACTGGCCCTGAGGAGGCTGGACCAACCCCCTCCAACAGAAGCTCCAGCAGAAATGAAAGTCAGGAAAGGAATTTCAAAGAAGACCATCACCACTCCCAACCCCCTTGGGAGCCTCCCTAGTAATGGACTTTTACCTAGGCAGGAGCCCCACATGGGGACAGGTTGGAGAAACCCTATACAGGCCACCTTGAGCAAAGGAAGCGCGCGCAGATGCTGCCTGAGCACTGAGTGCTGCCTGTGCCCACGTGGCCGAGCACATGTGGAGCCTGAGCACATGTGTCGCGCGCGTCTCCCCTCCTGAGATGTGTGCTTTCACCCCTTCCTGTCTAATGCTGGGGTGTGTGCAGGGGCTCTCTCCACCCTTGGAGAGGCCCGGGCTCTCTCTTGAGCAGGTTACTCTCCACTCTCTCCCCCTTTCTCTCCCTCCTTCCCTTCAAAACCTCCAACTAAAAACTGCAATTTTCACTGCTCGTGGACTCCTGAAATTCCTTTCTGTGAGGCGAGACAAGAACCCAGTAACCCGGGGCTGGAGCGATAGCACAGCGGGTAGGGCGTTTGCCTTGCACGCGGCCGACCCGGGTTCGATTCCCAGCATCCCATATGGTCCCCTGAGCACCGCCAGGGGTAATTCCTGAGTGCAGAGCCAGGAGTCACCCCTGTGCATAGCCGGGTGTGACCCAAAAAGCAAAATAAAATAAAATAAAATAAAATAACCCAGTAACCCTGGGTCCCGGGTGGCAGAGGCGGAGTGGGAGAAATTTCACATGAAATTCCCCATTTCACAGGAGTCTCCCGTGGGGCCTACCGACATCACTCAGGCCGCAGGGCCCTGACCAGAGGTGGCACCAGGACAAACTGATCCCAAGGTACTGTTCTCGTGAGGCTTGCAGTGTGGCCAGGTCAGGATTCCGACCCAGAACTCCACGCATCCAGTGTGTTCGGCAGCTGCCCGAGGCTTCCAGGCCAACACTCTGCTGAGTCCTTAAGCCTCAGGGGCCTGGGCCCACATCACACCCCCTGGCTTCTCCGGGCACCACCACTCCCAAACCTCTCTCTCTTGGCTTCAGAAGAGCCTGGGGGTGCTTTTAAAGACAAATCAAGAATTTCGGGGGTTGACTGCATCCCCCAGAGATTCTGACTGTGGGAATCCTAGGTGCTGCAAGGACCCTGCATTCTTTTGTTTATTTGTTTGTTTGTTTGTTTTTGCTTTTTGGGTCACACCCAGCGATGCACAGGGGTTACTCCTGGCTCTGCACTCAGGAATTACACCTGGAGGTGGTCAGGGGACAATATGGGTTGCTGGGAATCGAACCCGGGTTGGCTGCGTGCAAGGCAAACGCCCTACCCGCTGTGCTCTCGCTCCAGCCCTTGAACCCTGCATTTTTTTTTTTTTTTTTTTTT
>JASTTN010010417.1:14731-25016 GCA_030324115.1 Sorex maritimensis | reverse complement strand
ATGCACACACAGACACACACAGATACACACACAGACACACACGCACAGACACACAAAGATAGACACACAAGATAGACACACACAGATACACACGCACATGGACACACACAGACACACAGACACACATGCACATGCAAAGACACATACACAGAGACACACAAGATAGACAGACAGACACAGATATACACATACATACACACAGACACACACAGACTCACACGAATAGACCCACACAAGATACACACACGTACACACAAAGACACATACACAGATAGATACACAGAGGTAGACACACACAGATACACACACACACACGCACAGACACAGACAGACAGACAGACACACACACACACACACACACACACACACCCCGGTCAGGTTTCCAGACTGAGATCCTCTTTGTGAAGCTGAGAGCACCGTTTCGAACACCTGCCTAGCTGGGTAAGGACGTGAGAATTGTCACACTCGGGTGGCAGTGTGGCAGGGGCCGAGGGGAGGGGAGGTGTCCACACCGGTGTCCCACACCACCCTTCACCTCAGTAGTGAGTCCTCCCCCTGCCATCGGAGCAAGGTGACTGAACCCGCCCCCACTTCAGTGGCCCTGAGGCGATGCTGCCCAGCCCCCACCTGGGGGCCCATCTCAGCCTCTGCCGCTCCACAGCTCCGGGGCCCCTCGTGCACAGTGCTCGTGGTGCCCACCCCCTTAGCATGTGGACACGGCTCACCGGGAGGGGCCTGGCTGACTGGGCTCCGGGGCAGGGGGTCCCGCGTGCCGTACCTGCCCCTGTGCCAGGCAAGGTGACACCCGAGGACCCCAGGAGGTTGGGCTCTGTGGAGAGAGCCCCTTCCCCCCAGTGCAGGCAGAGGCGGGAGCACCCCCACCCCCATTTCTAAGGACAGGTGCTCCGTGCTGTGTTCCGGCCCAAGTCCCCTTCCACGCCTGCCTCACCGGCCACACTCAACACTCTGTGTCTTCTAAAGCCTTGGGAACTCTGTGAGGTGCATGTGCCCAGTGCATTTGGCCCATCTCACCTGCAGTGCTCGGGAAGGGAGTGCTGAGCGACTCGGCCAGAAGGGGAGGACCAGGCCCAGCCGGCTCCCTCGGAGTGGGTCTGGGAAACACAGCATGGCCCCAGACTCCAGACTCCGAGAACTGGTCCTCAGAGCCGAGCCTACGGAGGCAGGGAGAGGGGCCGGCGGTGGGAGCAGAGGTGGAGGCGGCCGGGGGCTGGAACTCGACAGGCGTGGAACCCTACCACTAAAGGTGCTGTAAATCACAGTGGCTAGACCCAAGTTTCAAAACCAGCCCTGATTGTTGGGTTGTAATACCAGCACTGGGGTGGGAGGGAGCTAGGGCGGCTCTGGTGGGGAAGGGGCGACGCTTCTGGCGCCTGCACCGGCCCCTCACGGCCCCATGAAGAAGGCACCTTCGTGTCTCCAGGTACCAGACAAGGAAACTCAGCACAGAGAGGTTAATGGTCAGGCCCAGAGCAGCACAGCTTTTGAGCAGTCCAGATGTCACCCAGGTTGGCTGCGTGCCTCATGTTCCCGGACATGTCAGATCCTTTCCCTGGAACCCAGAGCCACTTCCTCTGGGGCAAACACGGATGGTGTAAGTCACAGAGCTCAGCCATGATGGGGCTCAGGGGTCCAGCACATGCCCACATGTGTGAGGCCCGGGACCCCCGGAACTGCTAGATGCATAAATGAAACTGATGATAAATTTCCAGGTGTGTGACCCCCAGCACAGTGTGTCCTGCCTGTGACCACAACAGGTGTTTTGTTTTTGTGCCTGAAATGCAGAAACTCATACCCACCTTAGTAACTTGTTTGGGACCACAGTCAGCAGTGCTCAGGCCTTGATTGAACCCGGGTCAGTCGTGGGCAAGGCAAGCACCCGACCTGCTGTGCTCTCTCTGCAGCCCTGCCCCCCATTCTGTGATCAAGTAACTTTGCAAATTTTCTCACTCAGAGCCTCAGACCCCACCTGAGAAGAGTGGGCCACAGCCCCCACCCTAGTGCCCAGGCACACGCCACCTCCTACTGCCTGGGGGGGGTGGTCCTCCCACCTTCCTCACTGGGGCAGGGGGATCCCGGGACCTCTGGGCTCAGCCACTTCCTGTGTCAGATTGAAAGTCAGAACCAGCCCCTGTCCCCATAAGCCTCAGAGGGGCTCCCAGCCCTGGCTATGACATGGGGTCATCGGAGAGCCAGAAACACTGGCGGACCACCCCACCCTGGAAAACAAGACCTCAGCACTGGAGTGAGCATCAGAGTTCCCAGAACTTCTCGGGACCCTATGGGGGCCATTGCTCCCTCTCCTGCCCCTGTGCTCCCTCTCCTGATCCCTCTCTTGCCCCTTGTGCTCCCTCTCTGCTCCCCATACTCCATCTCTACTCCCCGTGCTCCCCCTCCTGCCCCCGTGCTCCCTCTCTCTCTCCCGTGCTCCATCTCTTTGCCCTGTGCTTCGTTTCCTGCCCCTTCCTTGTGCTCCATTGCCCACTCCCTGCACGCTGGATTCTGCCCACCTCGCTCCTGCTCCCGGGTGGCCCCCGATACATTCACTTCAGGGTCTTTGTTACGACACTGTTCTTGGGGGCCTGCGTGGCTGCCTCCTTACAAGTCACCGTCCCACTGATCTACTCAGAAAGGCCCTGACTGGGGCTGGAGCAATAGCACAGCGGGTAGGGCGTTTGCCTTACACATGGCCGACCCGGGTTCGATTCCCAGCATCCCATATGGTCCCCTGAGCACTGCCAGGGTGATTCCTGAGTGCAGAGCCAGGAGTAACCCCTGTGCATCGTCAGGTGTGACCCAAAAAGAAAAAAAGAAAAAGAAAGGCCCTGACCATGCTGTCACGCCACACACACACCCTCCAGCTCCCCCTGAGCTCTGTTCTCCCTGCCGTAGGTGCTCCATCATCCTCACCCCTGGGCTCTGTGCAGCAGCATCGTTTTCTGTGAGTCAGTGGTCTTCTCCAGCAAGCGACCCACTCTGGGTTAGCACAGCGCCTGGCACAGAGGGCTGATTCCTATCTCTTATAAGTGGAGTGGACCCCTGGCCAGGGCCCACACTCCCCAGCGGGCAAGGGCAGGGCAGCTGAGACCAGCCCACGATGCTGCAGGTGGGCTCCAGAGACGGTGGGGCTCCAGAGAGCAGGGCCACAGGCAAAGGGAGTGATGGAAAGTTGGCCAGGGTCTGGGCTGCTTCAAGGAGGAGGAATAAAGACAGGCCCGGCAGTGTCATGCTAAAGCTCAGCCAGGGAGGGGCCTGGCTGCACCACAGGATCCTTCCTGACTGGGTGATGGGCCAAGTGGCAGAGAACCAGTCTCAGTCCCGGCTAGATGGGAGTGGATGGGGGCATGAGCCGTCTAATAGGAGCTGGACACACACACACACACACACACACACACACACACACACACACCACACACACACACACACACACACACACAGAGCCAGCTGATGGGGGCATGAGCCGTCATAGGAGCTGGACGGACACACACACACACACACAGAGCCAGCTGATGGGGGCATGAGCCATCATAGGAGCTGGACGGACACACACACACACACACACACACACACACACACACACACACACAGAGCCAGCTGCAGGGCTGGGGCACGCAGCAATGGATCCAGCAGCAGGAACAGGGATGTGGAGGCCCCACCCCACCCTAGAAGCAGATGGCCAAGTGAGGTGAGGCGGCTTCTAGGGGTTCCCCACTCATGTGAACCACAGCTGACCCCCCACTTCTGACAGGGCAGGGCCTGTGGCCCGTGACAGGTGGGGTGTGACCGTGGCACCTCCCCCTGTACTGCACCCGGCATTCCCCAGCCTTCGCTGACAGGGGGAGGTGTCCCCAGCAGTGTTTGAAGGCCACCAGGGAACACCCCCACGGCCGCCAGCACAGCTCCTGGAGACAGAAGACGCAAGACCAAGGGCGGAGGCACAGACAGACCCGAGGAACACTCAGTCCCCACTATGCAGTGGGGCAGTGGGCAGCAAGGCTGTCTAGTTTCTGTCCAACACGCGGGCCAGGGAGCTGGTTCCTGCCCCCGTGGCAACCAGGCCCAGCTTGGTGCCGACTCTGCAGAGCTGGAGCCCAGCTTGTGGCACTGGTCTGGTGTGCTGGCCCCAAGCCAAGCCCAACATCAGGGGCTGGAGCGATAGCACAGCGGGTAGGGCGTTTGTCTTGTACACGGCCGACCCAGGTTCGAATCCCAGCATCCCATATGGTCCCCTGAGCATCGCCAGGGGTAATTCCTGAGTGCATGAGCCAGGAGTAACCCCTGTGCACTGCCAGGTGTGACCCAAAAAGCAAAAAAAAAAAAAAAAGCCCAACATCAGCAGCCCCCTTCTCCCCCGCACCCGGGTTCTCATGGCCTGAAAGACCTGTGCAGGGCTCAGGCAGCGTCTGAGGGCTGTGGGAGAAGTCGGGACACGGGGGTCACTGGCTTGGGAAGCAGCAGGATTCTGCCCCGAGGGGGCTGGGTGAGGGGCTTGGAGACGCAGGTCTGTGCAAGAGTCACCTGTCTCCCTAGAAGTCCTTAACTGGGGGTCACCAGGGTCACCAAAACCCAGGCTGCCAGAGGATGTGAGGGCAGTGCCTGAGCTGTACCCTAGCCCTGGGCAGGGCAGGCAGCGGCGCCCCCAACCGGGGTCTGTGTGTGTGTGTGTGTGTGTGTGTGTGTGTGTGTGAGAAAGACACAAGCCATTCATTCTGTCGGCTTAACAGACACACACATTAAGCCCCACAGTCCCTCGGGGTGGAGAGCGGGGTGGGTCTTCTGTCCTTGGCATCAGCTGTTGAAGTTAGCTTTTCACCCCAGCCTGCTCCATACGACATGAATTAAATATATTATCTTTGTGCTGAGTCACAGAATTCACAGTACAGTGGGCGGGGCCAGGGTGGAGGGCGGGGACGGGGCGGGGCTGGCCCACCCCGGGGGCGGGGCCAAGACGGGGCGGGGCCGGTAACCTTCAACCAGGAGGGACCGTGGGAACCCCGGTCCCTAAACGCGGGTGGTGAGGACGCCTTCGGGGGCCCACTTCCCGCGTAAGACTGGCACGCACAGCCTCCTGAGTGCGCCCTCTGGGGCCTGTGCTGGGACGCGTGCGGGAGCGGCAAAGCGCTGCAGTCGGGTCAGCACACCCGGCCTCGGGCTGGGGGCGGGGGGACACCGCATCAGGTGACCCTGCCTACGTGAGAGCGGCCCCGCCCCCAGGGCCGGCCCAGGAAAGGGCGCACAGGCAGGTGCTCCAGGCAGCACCTGGAGAGTGGGCATGCGACCACCTGCGGACTTTGGTCCCACTCAGACTGGGTGAAGAAGTGGGCAGCGAGGTGGCCAGGCAGCCTCAGCTGGGGTCCAGCAGCATATGGGGCACAGGGGGAGGGGGACAGGGGGATGGCCCCGGCCCTTGGGTGGGGGTGGGCTTTGGCACACACATCGGCACCCACACAAAGTGCTTATTGGCGGGAGAAGGTGAAGGAAGGTGAAGGAAGCTCCGGCGTCCTGAGGCGGGTGGCCCGGGGCGGGGTGCCCATGCCCAGAGGACCACCCTCCGCCAGGCCCCCATTCTCCGCCCGAGGGTCCCACACCAGTGCCTGTGCTCTCCAAGGTCTGAGGGTCCTCGGAGGCCCCCAACTCCTCCCAGGGAAGCCACTCCTGCCAACCCCAGGGCGGGGGGCCGAGCGGCCACACGCCACGGCCAGCCGGGCAGCAGGCGACCTCGGGGCGCGCTTCAGCCTCGCCAGGAGACACCGGGCCACCGCGGGAGCAGGCTCAGAAGATGCTCTGTCGTCGGTTCTTCCCTCGTCCTGCAGCGGTGAAGGGAGGAGGTGGGTGGGGGTGGGGGCCCGCCGTGGCAGCCCCCGGAAACCACCCCCCTGGTTCCACGGTGCCTCTGCCTTCCGCCGTGCCCCAGCCGCTGGGCAGAGGGGCGCTGACAGTGCCAGGGTCAGACAGCGCCAGGAGCGCGGGGTCTGCAGACACAGACCTCCCCCACCCAGAGGCAGCCGGAGCACCCTGAGAGCTCAGGACTTCCTGGGGCCCCTCTGCGGGCTCGGAAGCCTGGGCAGCAGATAGGCAGCACGACCTTGTCCGTTCCACAGGGCCGGCCGGAAAGAGGCTCTGCAGACTGCCCGGCGCAGGGGGCGCCCCGGCCCCGCCCCCCTCTGCTCCTCAGGAGGGGGGTGGGTGGTGCACTCTTGCCTGGAACAGGCGGCCAGGGCCCCTACCTGGGTGCTGAAAGGACAAGCCGCGGTAGCCCGGGTCCTTCTGGAGCTGCACTTCCTTCAGGGAGAAGACAGACGCCGCTGGGGAGAGGAGGGGGGGGAGTTGCAGGGAGCTGTCTCTCGGAGCCCCTGTATCTGCTGTGCACCCAGAGCCCGGCCCCCCACCCCCACCTCCACCCCCCAGGGCTAGCCTGGCACGAAACTTTGCTTTATTTTATTTGAGTGTATTATTTTTGTTATTTATTTGGGGCTTGGGGGCTACCTATGCCCAGCAATGTTCAGGGAATACTCTTCCAGCACAGCACTTTGGGGTCACCGGAGGCAGAACTGGGGATCGAACCCAGAGATCCCACACGCAAAGCCTGCGCACCTCCCCTCCCCACGCCTTTAGGTGTTTCTCTGGCCCGGGTGGGGAGACACACAGGGTGACCCGGGTGGGGAGAACCCAGGAGGGAAAGCCATTTGCCTCAGACTGCTCAGGGGAACCTGACCCTGCCCAGGGGTCCGGCTTCCTCTCCCCCGGCACTGCTGTCCTGGGTTCTGGGGCGGCCCTGGCCCTCCCCACTCACTGTCTTCCAGCTGGTGCACGCGCTCTCCCAGGGACCGGAAGTAGGGGTGGCTCAGGGCCTCCTCCGCGGAGATGCGCCGTTTGGACTCGTACTGGTGGCACAGGGCAGGGCGAGGAAACGGAGGGAACAGAAAGTCAGTAGAGGGTCTGGGTCAGAGGCAGCCCCCACCTCCAGCCACGAGGGGTTCCGGCTCCCAGCTCCCAGCACCAGGAGGAAGCGGAAACGAGGGCGGCCTCTGCAACCACATGGAGCACTGTGTGCAGGAGTAACGCGCCACAGCAGTGCGGGTCAGCTTGCAGCGTCCAACCTGCACGGTGGCCGGCAGGCTGCAGAATCCCTGGTTCTCCTCCCCACCTTCTAATTCCACTGGGCAGTGGGGGGAGTGGGGGACCCCAGGGCAGTTCTGCACCCTGCCCCACTCGCCGCAGGAGCACCACGTTTGAGCTTGGAGGATGCCGACGGGCGCTGAGGTGGGGGCGGAGGCCACTCACCAGCAGGAGGTTGGTCAGGAGGTGGATGCCGTCAGGGTCCAACCTGCGGAAGGAGAGGGCGGGCAGCAGCCTGGCCTGCGCGGGGAGGTCCCCCCGCCCCCGGCGTCGGGTGGCCGCGCTACCTGGGAGCGTGGCTCAGGAGCGGCTGCGGGAGGTACCGGGGGAAGCCGTAGGCGCGGAACTCGGCCAGGGCGGTCACTCCGGGCCAGGTCTCCTCCGTGGGGGTCCCTGGGGAGGCGCGAGGGCGTGGTGAGAGCCAGGTGAGGGTGACCTGGAGCGGGCCAGCAGCGGCGGCGAGGCTCCGGGTCCCGCCCGGTGACCGCGCGCGGCGCTGCTCTGGCGCCCCCTGGTGGCGGGGGGCGGCGGGACTGACCGAGGAGTCGGAAGATGAGGTGCAGCTCTTCCTTGACGGTGGATCCCGGGAAGAGGGGCCTCCCCGTGGCCATCTCGTAGTGGATGCAGCCCACACCCCTGCAACGGGCGGCGCGGAGGGCTGGAGCGGGGCCTCGGAGCGCCGCCTCCGCTCTGCGGCTCCATCGGGTCCCGCTCCGGCGCGGGTGGGGTGAGATGGCGTGGGCGGCTCTGTTCTAGCAAGCTTCGCCCTGCCCCCTTCACTCTGCAAGCAGTGACCTCAACAGGCTACTAATGTCGCCCCAAGGGCAGAGGGGTCCTGCCTCAGGGAGCCCACCCCGACAGGGCGCCCTAGAATCCCGTGATGGTTTTCGCATGCACGCTTATGTAACGGTAAGCATGTCACCTCCCCCTACAGGTGGGCAGAACAGCCCCTGGCCCTGTCTGTGTCAGGAGCACCGGGACAGGAGCACCATTAAGTGGGTGCGTGCACAGCTAGGGAAGCCCCTGCCGTTCCGGTGGATTCCTTCAACGTGCAGGGTAGCAGGAAGGGGCGGTTGGGGCCGCGGGGCCCCCGCTCTCACTCACCACATGTCAATGGGGGTGGAGTACTCTGTGGACCCCAGCAGCACATCGGGGGGCCTGTACCACAGCGTCACCACCTCATTGGAGTAGGTCTTCGTGGGCACCGACTTGGCCCGGGCCAGGCCTGGGGAGACACGTGCCACTGAGCCCACCCCTCTGCGCGGTGGCACCGGCTCCCCAGGGCCGCGGGGGCTCACCGAAGTCCGCCAGCTTCAGCTCCCCACGCTCGTTGATGAGCAGGTTCTGGGGTTTCAGGTCCCGGTGCAGGATCTTGCGCCGGTGGCAGTAGGCGAGGCCCCGCAGCAGCTGGAACATGAAAATCTGCGGGGGGGGGTTGGTTGGGGGAGTGAGTGGTCGAACACAGCCCCAGGAGTTGGGCAAGGGGGCGTGGGCGGGGCCACACAGCCCTGGGAGGTGGGCAGGAGGAGGGGGCGCACACAGCTCCGGGAGGTGGGCAGGAGTGGGCGGGGCCACACAGCCCCGGGAGGTGGGCAAGGGGTGGGCGGGGCTCACACAGCCCAGGGAGGTGGGCAGGGGGATGGGCGGGGCTCACACAGCCGAGGGAGGGGGGGGGGGGGGGGGGGGGGCACACACAGCCCCGGGAGGTGGGCAGGAGGAGTGGGCGGGGCACACACAGCCCTGGAAGGTTGGGCAGTAGGAGTGGGTGGGGCGCACCGCCCTGGGGGCCTGAGGTTCCGGGAAGGCTGCAGGCTTCTCGCCCACACTTCAGCCACTTGGGAGTCCCGTCACCCCAGGGAACCCCAGCGGGAGGGGTGAGGGGTAGGGCCCAGGCCTGTAGCTGCGCTGCGCCGGGCGGTGGCATCTTAACCAGCACTAGAAGAGCCCCTCCTCCCGCGGGGAGGTGGGAAAACGGGGGGTGGGGGCTCTGAGCCAGAGGGTCGCTGTTGGGGCACGGTGCCGGGGAGATCGGGGCTCCCCTCGCGGCAGCGCCTCCTCCTCTCGCCCCGCCGCTCACCTTGACGTTGTGCATGTTCATGAGGCTGCCGCAGTGGTCCAGGTACTGCTTCAGGTCGCTGTCCTGCAGGGAGCCTGCTCAGCCTGGCAGGGGAGCCCCGGAGGCCTGTCCCTCCGCAACCCACAACCCACCTCGTGGGGAGAGGCCGGCACGCCCGCAGCGCGCCCACCGTGGAGGGGGAGGCCCGCGCGCGCACACACACACACACACACCCCGCAGCGCGCCCGCGTGGGGCAGCGGCCGGACCGTACCAGGTACTCGAACACCAGGGTGAGGGAGCGCTCGGTGTGCACCAGGTCGTGCAGCGTCACGATGTTGGCGTGCTTCAGCTTCTTCAGCAGAGACACTGCGGGGACAGGCGCCTGGGTCCCGCCGGGCTCCAGCTGTGATGCCACCCCCGCCCGCTCCCGGGGCGCGGAACCCCCCTACCCTCTCGGATGGCAGTGCAGGGGGCCCCCTCCTCGTGCTCCAGCCGGATCTCCTTCAGGGCCACCAGGTTCTCCGTCAGTTTGCTGCGCCCCTTGAACACGGTGGCGTAGGTCCCCTGGGAACAAGGACACGCAGCCCTATCCCTCAGCTTCCCTGGCCTCCCCCTGCGTGTACCGAGATGGGGTGCCTCTCAGGCTGCATCCCGGGGGTCCTAATAACAAGCACTATAGAGCTGGGAGGGGAACAGGCAGGGCGGGCTCAGGAGGGGGTCCCAGGGTATGCAAATGAGCCTCACAAACGTGGTGACCTTCCTGCCCCTTTATCCCGCCACCTTGCACTTGCCCATCCTTGTCAAGAGAATATAAGGAAAGAAGGGCTGCCCAAGGCCCCTGCCCGGACTGTGCCTTGGTAAAGCCTCAACTGAGCTCAGCCACCACGTCTCTGGCCTTGACTGCCTCAGGACGGGAACCTGAGCGCTGTGACCCCACATTAGGGGCTCTGAACACTGTGACCCCACATTGGGGTTCTGAGCACTATGACCTCCACATGGGGGCTCTGAACACTGTGAGCACCACAATGGGGGCCCTGAGCACTGTGACCCCCATATTAGGGGCCCTGAGCACTGTGAACTCCACATTGGGG
>JASTTN010010417.1:0-14721 GCA_030324115.1 Sorex maritimensis | reverse complement strand
CTGAGCACTGTGATGCCCACACTGGGTGCTCTGAGCACTGTGACCCCACATGGGACTCTGAGCACTGTGACACCCACACTGGGGGCTTCCCAGCAGCGGCTGTTTCCACCGAGGCTCACTCCTCTCTGAAGCCCTTTGTCCAGTCCCCCCCTCAATGCCAGACCTGGTGCTCAGAAACGAAGCCCCCTCAACACCCCCCTCCACAAAGAGGGTCCCCCAGCTGACCTTTGCTGCATGAGCCTGGGCTTACCCTGCCACCAGTGACCCCTGGAGACATCTGAGGAGCGGCCCCCGGTACCCCCCGTGTGGCCCCAGAACAGAAACCCGAGCCTGCTTCAGGGCTACACAAACCCAGTCCCGGGGGGCTGAGGCATGCACCCCCCTGCTGAGTGACCCGCAGAGGGGCGGGACCCAGACAGGAAACACTTGCAGAAGCCTCACCCAAGACTGGGTCCCTCAAAACCTGCCCATGGTGGGGTCCCCCCTTCTGGGGCAGGGCAGGCTCTCCCCCCACCCACCCCGGCCCCACCCCCGGCCACCCTGTCCCTTGCCTGGCTCTTACCTCCCCCAGCTTGTCCAGTTTCACGTATGTTTCCAGTTTCCCAAAGCCGATGTCTGACTGGGGGAGACACGGGATCCCTGAGCCGGGGGTGGGGGCCCCAGCGGCTGCACACTCTGTGCCCCCCTCCCAGCTCCGGAGGCGACGGGATGGGACCGGACCCCCCCACCCACAAGGGGCGAGGATCTGACAGAGGAAGCAAGAGTGAGAGCAGCCACACATCCTGAATTCCGTGCCAAAGGGAGGAGGTCTGGGAAGGGAACCCCAGTTCTTAAAAGTCCGTGGGCCCAGCCACTCAGAATCTGCTTCTGCAGGTGTATGGAGGTGGGGGGTGGGGGGTGGGGCGGCGCATTCTGTAAGATGCTCCCAGGCGCCAAGTTGCCTTCTAGGAATACGGATTCCCGAGGACCAGCTGCAGGAATCAGTGTGGCCAGCAGGTGGCGCCAGAGGCCCAGGAACGGGCGCAGTAGCTGCCGTGGCTGTAGATGGGATTAACCTGGCCAGAGAGGTCCCCAGTGCAGACAGGGGCTCCCGCCTGTTCACCGATGACCCTCCCGGGGCTCACCAGGGAGGCGCGGCGGGACATGCGGCTGAGTGGCTTGGGCAGGTCTGGGCTCTCCAGCTGGAGCTTCTGCAGGAATTCCTGGGGCAGGCGGATGTCCATGGGCAGAGAGAGCCTTTTACTGACGTCCTGCGTGGCCAGGTGAGAGGGCACAGGCTTTGCTCCGGGAAAGCGGGCACGGACACGCGTCCTGAGAGCAGGAGTCCCGCCCCAGCACCGTGCGGACGCCCCGGCACGAGGCACGCGGGGCCCCGTCGACCCTCCTGACGACGACGACGGCTGTGCCTAGTCGGCGAGTAATGCGCCCAGCAGTGGTTTGAACCCGGGTCCTCCCCCCCACCCGCCGCCCCCTCGACCCACCTCCATGGAGAAGCGGCGCTGGCGGGGAAGCCGCTCCCCGGGCACCTCCCCAGCGCCGGCGTCTGCGTCTTCGGGGGACTCTGCACTGCGCTCTGCCTGGGGGGCTCTGCCCAGGGGCCCGAGCTGTAGGTCTGAGAGAGGACAGTCGTCAGCCCTCCCCCCACCCCGACTAGGGGCCGGCAGGGCTGGGGCGGGGCCCTCACCCCCCGGGCGCAGGTTGTGCAGCTGGTTGAACTGCTCCGTGAACTCGGCCAAGGACTCCTCGATGGTCTCTGTGCGTGGCACCGACAGGGAGAAGCGGCGCTTGAAGTTCTTCATCTTGTTCATGGTCTGCGAGGCCGGGCCGCCGGGCTGAGGCAGGGCAGAGAGATGGGCCAGGAGCCCTGAGCTGCTGCCCGGCCTCCGCCCTGCAGGGGGCTCTGGGGAGGGGTGGGGGTGGCTCTCCCTCTACAAACTCTGCAGTGACCCGGGGCCCATCAGTGGTCCTAACCCATCAGTCACCCGGGTCCACGAGGCAGATCTCTGAGGCTCTAGTGCCACACAGAGTTCTAGGCGTGCACAGAGCCGGGCCGGCCCAGTGGCAGGGGGCTGGCCAGCTTCACTTCAGCCCTTGCTCTGACTGGCTGTGAGAAAGGGGCGGGCTGGGTGGGGGGGCATGCGCTCGGAACTACCCCTCCCCCAATTTCTCTGGCTGAAACAGGGAGGGGAGGTCAGGGGCAGGTCTCCGGGGAATCGGAGCTTCCTGAGACCCAGGGCTCCTGGGGAGGCTGGGTCCCCGGGGTGAGCACCCCCGGGTGTCCCCTGCCAGCACACACACAGCCAGGGGAGGGGGATGGCCCCCTCTCAGGCCTGAAGCAGGCCCCACCCGCACCCAGCCTTCTTCCCCAAGATCCTTGCCCTGAGCAACCCCCCACCTCCCTCCCTCCCCTGCAGGGTTTCATAAGCCGCAGTCTGGCCGCCCCCTCATCCCGCTATGCCCACACCTCCCCCCACAGATGCCTCACGAGAAGCCATGGGGCGCCCCACACCCTCTCCCAGCTTGTACCCACGCACTGGGCACATCCTTTCTGCAGGATGCTCGCAGCCCAGTCCCTGGCCAGAATCCAGTTGCCAAGGCAACCAGGTCCCTCCTGAATCCTCCTGGTTGAAGGGATTATGGGTCAGTAACGTGTTTGTTTTGCGGAATGATCGCATCCTCCCCAGCCTGAGGGTCCTTCCCCCATGCCCGGGGGTGTTGGGGGGGCCCTGACTGCCTCCCCCAGTGCTGCGCCCGCTCTCCTGAGCGCAGGGCCGCCGGGCGTGCCAGGCTACCTCCCTGCACAGAGCCAGACGCTCGCCTAGCCCTGGTACACGTGGGCGGTCTCCCAGAGGTACAGGTGCCCCCGAGGGGCAGGTCCCGCGGTCCTCGGCAGCCGCAGGCCTCATGCTCCATCCCTCGTGAGGTTCTGTGATGTGGGTGCACAGTTCCAGTTCCGGTGACCAACCCCCCAGCCCCCGCCCCCCCCCCCCCCCGCTGGGGAGACCCCACGCTTGCCCCGATTCCCGTGCTGGGTCCTGCTAACCTGGCTGCTGTGCTGCTCTGTGGGGGGGGGGGCAAAGGGCGTGCCGACATGCAGAGGGAGGAGGACCCCCCCCCCCGGGAGTGGACATGTCTGAGCCCACCCATGAGGTGGGCCACCGGGGTCTGTCACAGGGCCGGCCACAGCATCCACACGATGGGAGTCCTGGGGCACCCTGAGCTTGTTGGCCCCAGAATCCGCAGTAGTCCCATAGAGCCAGGCCCTCCGTCTGGGGGTGCTCATTACACACCGCCTGGGAGGGGGCCCCGATTTCTCAAGGACAAAGCAGAACCAGGCCTGGACTGAACCTGCCCCCTGACCCGGGTTAAAGGAGGAGCAGGGAGCCACCCTAGGCACTGGGGGGGGGGCAGGGCTGGGGAGGGGTGGGGAATCGGGGGGGGGGGGACAGGGCCAGCTGACTCCAGCAGGGCCGTGGGGCCGAGCCATGCTGCTCTCACGGCCCCCAGCAGGAGCCAGGAGGAAGTGGCTGTCAGGGAGCCGGGGACGGGGACGAAGGTCAGAGGCAGGATGGACATGGGGACGGAGACGGGGCGGCCGGCCACGGGGCTGTGAGCAGGGCTGCGAGTGTCCGCGTCTCTGCGGGCACAATCGGGGCATTGAACCCGGGGCTGGGGTGTGACCGGGCAGCGGGCGGTGAATGGCCTGTTGTTCCAGGTCCCGAGAGACAAGATGCCTCTGTCACTTTTCCCTGGGGGGGATCAGCGCCTCCGTTTGGGGGGTCTCGGGGGGCGGGGAAAGGCCAGTCACCTTGGTGTCGTCTGTCCCTCACCCCATCGGGGGACAGAGGCCTCAGTGTGACCCGGCATGAGGCCAGCCCTGGGCCAGGCACAGAGCGGCCTTTGTCCTGGGCCGGGGAGACATCTGGGGCTGTCCCCAAGCCATCGGTGCCGGAGGGGGGCGACACGGGCGGCCGAGGAGGTTGGCACACGGGGGAAGGGGTGCCGGGGAGCGGGGCAGGTGGATGCGGGCAGTGCTCCTGACCCTCCTCCCTTCCCCTCCGCTTCCTCCTGGGCACCGGCAGCCAGCCCACAACTTCCTGCTGGGGCCAGAGTCAGGAGCCAGGCGGAGAGGAGACTGACACTGGCCCGGAGGTCGCCCTGTCCCGCAGAAAGGGGCGCAGGTGGGCGGGAGACGAGGGCCGAGGGGGTACCGAGGGCAGCTGCTGGCTCTGCGGGGGGCACCTCCACAGGGACCCCCAAGCCTTGTCCACCTCGCTTGGGCTCCTCGCAGGATCTCTGGCGGCCCCAGGCTCTGGGTGCTGACATCCCTCCCCCACACTCTGAATTCTCTCTCAGACCCAGGTGCAAGTTCTGTGCAGCTGCCGAGAGCCCTCGGTGTGCACTGCGTGCCGGGCTCTGCTGCCGATGGTCGCTGGTCCGTGTCTACACCGACGTCAATCCCGCTCGTGTGGGAGTGGGATTCTCCTGGAGGTTGCCGGCAGCATGGACAAGAAAGACATGTCCAGTCTGGAAGGTGGGGCTCAGCAAGATGGAAAGTGGGAAAGAGACCAAGGGGTCTGATGTCAGACAGGGCCTGAGGAAAGTCTCTCTGAGGTGACAGCTCAGGGAAGCTTCCAAGCAGACAGAGGTGAGGGAGCAGTCATGCGGAATCTGGGGGAAGCTGGTCCACAGGACAGTAGGTGCAAAGGTCCTGTGGCAGAGGGAACTCAGGAATGCTACAGGAACAGTGAGGCTGGAAAAGGGCTCCAGGGCAACGTGGGGCCCCTGGAGCTGGCCTCCTGGGGTGTGGGAGCAGATGGGTGTGTGTATGTGTGTGTGTGTGTGTGTGTGTGTGTGTGTAGTGAGCAAGGCGGGAGCCGGGGTCATGGGCAGGCTGCTGTGCAGAGGTGGAGTGGCGGGGGTGGGGCCTACTGCTGTGCTGGGGCTCAGGTCTCTGCTGAGGGGGGAGAGTGGGTTTTTGCCACAGCTGGTCCTTGGGGTGTGAGAAGAGTCTGCCGGCTCCACAGGGGTGAGGAAGGCGGGGTGTGGTGGGAGGGCGGGATGCTCAGAGAGAGGCCGGCAGGCGGCTGCCTGCAACTTCTTGTCTCCTTTCTTCTCTCCAGCTCCTGCCCCGTGTAACAGCGCCACCGAGCAGCCACACGCAGAGTCCATCCACCGCACCCTCGTCCCTACGGCTTGAGGGGCTCAGGCCCAGGGATGGGAGATGGGTGGGAGCAGGGTCCTCCCCGGTCCCGTCCTCTCCTCAGAGGGAGAAGCTCCCAGGGAGGCGCCCAGAAGTGCAGAGCCTGGTACCCAGGACGACCTCTGCCAGCCCCAGAGCTAATGCCTGCCCCGGGTCTGTGGCCTCAGACTGACCGGAGACCAACCGACAACTGACCAATGACCATCAGGGAGACTGACCCATAGTTAACCAATGACCGACTGAGACACTGATCTAGGACTGACCAATGACCAATTAGACCACTGACCCGTGACTGAGCAACAACTGCCCAAGAGACTGACCCGTGACTGGCCAATGACTGACCGGGAGACTGACCCGTGACTGACCAATGACTGACAGGGAGACCTACCTGCCCATGACAGCCTGATGATTGACCAGGAGACTGACCCGTGACTGGCCAATGACTGACCGGGAGGCTGACCCAGGACTGGCTAATGACTGACCGGGAGACTGACCAGGACTGGCCAATGACTGACTAGGAGACCTACCCATGATACACTGATGACTGACCCATGACTGACCCATGATGAGCCAATGACCGACTGGAAGACTGACCCATGGACTGACCAATGACTGAGCAGGAGACTGACCCATGGAATGACCAGTGACTGACTGGGAAACTGTACCAGACTGACCCATGACTGACCAATGACCGACCAGAAGACCTACCCCTGAGTGACCAATGACTGACCAGGAGAATGACCAATGACTGACTAGCGACCAGCCAGGAGATGGACCGTGGACAGACTCGGAGACCGACCCACACCCCCGCTTCACCTCTGGCCCCCTCAGCCAGCCCTGGGACTGGCCCCTCCGCCTCCCTCCCGGCCCAGCCCTGGCCACGCCCCTGGTACCCGGCCCTCAGGCTTTGCCCTGGCCGAGCTCCCACAGCAGCTCAGAGGGTCGCCAGGGCCCCGCCGACACCCTAACACCGAGAACGAGCACCCCCCCCCCCCCCCCCCCCCCCCCCCGCAGTGCCCCCGGGAGCAGTGAGCAAGAGTCTGTTTCACAGGCACGTGCCAGGCGAGAGGCCGGGTCCGAGTCGCCCTCTGCCCCGCCCCCCTCCCCAGCCCTGAGCGGGGAGCACTGCCCGGCTCCTCGTGAAGCCCTCCACTGCCCAGGCCCTCGGAAAGCTGGGTCCCCCACTGCCTCGGGGGGCCTTGGGCGGGTTTCAAAGGAAGGGCCGGGGCTGGCGGCAGACGGAGCATGCATGAGGCTGGCTCCCATCCCTGGCACTATGGCCCCGACACACCGGCTGGGGGTCCAGCGGCCACAGCAGCACTAAGGCCCGAGCATCGGCCAGCAAGGCCCGGTGAGTTTCCTCCTAGGGAGCCCCACCACACACACACACACACACACACACACACACACACACACACACTCACACACACATACACACACATACACACATACACACATGCACATAAATATACATACATACATACATACACACACTCACACACATACACACATATACATATACACACACATATACATATATACACATACACACACGTGCACACACACATATACACATACATATACATACATAAACACACACACATACACACACATGTGCACACACATAGGCACACGAGTGTCAGGCCAGGTCGTGGCTGAGTGCGCGCAGCCCTGGGACCTGCCCTCCTGAGCGCCTGCAGATACCATCTCTTCCTCCCCCTCCCACCGCCCGTGCCCTGGCCTGTGACCGTCGTCCCGGCTCAGGAAGCTGCGGCCCGGGGCTGTGTGCTTCCGAGGGGGCTGGACAATCCCTGGATCCTGGCCCAGAGACCCTGCCCCGGCCCAGCTCCAGCCCTGGCCGACGCACTGGGAAGCGGCACCTTGTGGGGAGCCAGGCCGCGCGGGACAGAGGCCCACGGTCCCCCGGGCAGCGACAGATGCTCTGACACGGTGACGGAGCGCCGAGAAAATTCCCACAGCCGCTGCTGGAATGCAGGAAGCAGGAGGCCTTCCGGGGGCACGCCAGGGCCATGCCGGCAGGAAGCCCGGTCAGCAGGCCAAGTGTCCAGGGCGCAGGCCGCCCTTGGACAAACGCGGCTCTGGCCCATGGCACGCCGGCCGGCAGAAGCATCCCGAGCCAGGCCACCCACTGTCCAGGCCGCCCCCAGGCCCTCCGTGCCTCGTGGGGGAGATGCCTGCTCTCCCCCAGACCCACGCCCCCACCCTCTGTCCTCCTGCTGCCCTCGGGGTGGCCTCTCCCCGTCCTACAGCCCTCAGCTCCCACGGGCTGCTCATTTGGACCCCGGGACACCCCCCTGTCTCAGCCCCCCGCCCCATGTGGCTCAGTGCCAACGATGCTCCAGGGAAAGAGTGACCCTTCCTGAGGGCCGGAGAGAGAGCACTGGGGTGAAGATGCTTGTCCCGCCCTGCTGAGCCCCACTGGGAGGGACCCCTGAGCACAGAGCCAGGAGGAAGCTCTGAGCACCGCTGGGTGTGGCCCCACCCTCTCCCCCCATAAGTTAAAATAAATTAACTGTGAGAGAGAGATGGTTCCCTCTTTCACTGTGGGGACAGCCTGCGCACACGGTGCCGCCCTGGGGCGCCCGAACTGTGGGCCAGTGAGCCAATGGGATGAAATGGCCACCACTGACCGCACCTCCAGACCCTGGTCAGCGAAGCCTTCAGTGCTGTCTGCCCTGAAAGAGTATCTGCAGGCACTAGGACCCCGTTTCTCCATTCCTCTGGTCAGAGGGCGTGTGAATGTTAGAGGGTCTGTCCTGTTCTCTGGCCCCCTGTGGGACGGGCATGTGGCAAGGGCTGGGGCCAGGCTGGAGCCGGCTCCTCCCAGGTGCCCGACAGCTGCCACCTGTCCTCTCGGCTCCTCAGCACCTGGCGAGCCCACCCAGCCCGGGGCCCTCCCTGGGAAAGGGCCGCCCACTGACTGGGCCTCCCACCTCTGGAGCGGCTGGGAGGCCAGAGGCTGCCAGCAGTCAGTGGACTCAAGCCTGGACGCAGCCTGACCCGTCCCCAGCCTGCTCTCTGGCCCGGGCCGGGCAGAGTCCCACGTGAGGTCTGCGGGGGCCTCTGGCTGGCTGGCCAGGCCAGAGCGAGGGCCGGTCAGTCCCGGCGGTGCTTTCAGCGCTGTGGGCGGTGAGGAGGGCTCGTCCGCAGGGCCAGTCCCAAGTGCAAGCCCCCGGCTTTGTCCCAAGAGCGGCCTCCCCACATCCACCCTCAGCACGGTGCCGCTGGGCACCGGCCGCCCTCCTCTGTCCCTTCAGCTCGGCCTCTTCCCGGCCTTGCTCTCCTGCCCTCTGACCCCTCGGGCTCCGGGAATGGAGGTGCACGCGTCGCGTCGTGCGCTAATATTTTCCCTCTGACCCTCTTTGGGGACCCAGCGGAGGCCGGTCGCAGGCTCTGGGGAGGTGCTGGGTTCCCGAGTGATAAGACGGGACGGGCGACTCCGGGTCGGCTCTGGGCCTGGCTGGGCAAAGCTTCAGCAGAGCCGGGGCAGGCGAGACCTCGGTCTCTCCCGCGTCCTGCGCCCTTCCCTCCCAGGCAGTGCAGACCCTTTGCTTCCTCTGCAGCCCCCCTAGAGCCCTTCACCCCCAGACCCGGTCTCCAGGGGTGCGACACTGCCCCAGCCCCTTCTCCCCCCTCCTCTGGCGTGGTCGTCCTCCGCAGGCCTTCCCAGCACCTGAAGCTCTGATGCGGGGACCCAGGAGACGCCCCTGGCTCCCCTCCGTGGCCAGCTGGAGCAGGAGTGCTGGCCTCTCAGGCCCACGAGGGACAGCCCCCAGCATTAACACCGCACTCCTCTTTCTGGGGGATGCCCCCCGGCTGGGGCAAGCAGGCCTCAGGTTTGGCAAACTCCCAGCTGGCAGGGCCCGGGGTGGGGGGGCCGCCCCAGCCTGGACCACCTTGTGGCTGCTCCCTGCTCTGAGGAGTTCTGTTTGACCCTTCTCGAGGCCGGGTCTCTGGTGCCTGGCACTCAGGCTTCTCGGCTGCCCCTCCCGGGCACCCGCCTGCCCCCGGCCGCCTCCTGCTCGTGGAGCCTCACACACAAGTCCTGCAGCTGATGCCCACTCCCCCCCCACCCCCACCTCACTGCCCCCAACCCTCTGAGGTACCAGTAGAAACAGCAAAAAGCTTGAGAGGTCTGTCTGCTGACTCTGGCTTCTTTCTCCTCTTTGGTTTTAGGGCCACACCTTGTGATGCTCGGAGCCCACGGAACACCCCTGGCAGAACCATGAGGTGCCAGGGAGCAAACACGGAACTCCTGTGTGTAAAGCACACACCACAGCCCTCTAAACCACCTCCTCCATCCCAACTCAGTGTGTGTGTATGTGTGTGTGGTAACAAGGACTGACTCCAGAGCATCATGAATGTCTAGCATGTGCTCTATCACCGAGCCACCTCCGTGGCCCTGGGGTGCATTTTTTTTTTTGCTTTTTGGGTCACACCTGGCGATGCACAGGGGTTCCTCCTGGCTCTGCACTCAGGAACTACCCCTGGCCGTGCTCAGGGGACCATATGGGATGCTGGGATTTGAACCCGGGTCAGCCTCGTGCAAGGCAAACGCCCTACCCGCTGTGCTATCTCTCCAGCCCCACCCGGGGGTGCATTTTTAAGTGAAAAGGGCAGTGGGGTGGTACCATTTGTGAAAGCGGTGTGTGCCAGGCCTACAAGTACCACATCCAGACGCATCTGAATACAAACTGGCTAGTCCAGAAGAATAAAATCTAGGAGACGTAAATGATAGTGCTAATAATAGTTATCCCTGGGTAGCAGAATTGTGGGTGATTTAAGTTTTCCTCCTGTGCTATCTGTACCTTCTAATACTTCCATAATGAGCATTCGCTGCTTATGTTAAGAGAAAAAGTAACACTTCTTTTTAAATGGAAGCAAAGTATTTTTGGATTGAGATTCCGGAATCAATCGTGCAAGGCCCTGGGAGAACTATAATTATCTCGAACAGGGGTCAGCAAACATTTTCTGCAAAAAGCTGGTGGCGAGAGCTGGTGTCAGGGTACCCACACTCTGTCCCTGCTACACGTGCCCCTGGCAAGGGTGACAGATGAGGGAGAGGCAGGAGCTGGACAAGAGGTGCACGAGGAGGTAGCAAGCGCCAGCCAGCCTGTCCTCCGGGCATCCAATTTCCATCCCCCGTCACATTCAGGAGTCACAAAACAGGGGCTGCAGCGATAGCACAGCGGGTAGGGCATTTGCCTTGCACGCAGCCGACCCGGGTTCGATTCCCAGCATCCCGTATGGTCCCCTGAGCACCTCCAGGAGTAATTCCTGAGTGCAGAGCCAGGAGTGACCCCTGTGCATCGCTGGGTGTGACCAAAAAGAAAAAAAAAAGTCACAAAACCTGGGTCTTTTCCTTTTGAGTTTCCCCACTTTGAGCACTGGGAAAACAATTCTCGGCTCGTGGGTCGTACTGAAACAGCTGGATCTGGCCAAGAGCCCTGGTTCCCAGGCCAGTGCTTACCTGGCGCCTCAACCAGCTCTCCCGTGTGTGTGTGTGTGTGTGTGTGTGTGTGTGTGTGTGTGTGTGTTGGGGAGGGTGGGTGCCGTGTATTTTTCTTCTCTTGTCTGCCATGGGAAGCCCTTCCAGGTTCCCCTGCCGGGGCATCCCTCAGGCTCCAGGGTGGGTGGGGAACAGGAGGGGGAGTCCCGTCTGGGGTGGCAGACGGCTCAGAGCGGCGATCGGGGCTGGCAAAGTTAGAACCATGAGCCACTGGTAGATGAGGCTTTGGAGATGCTCTACCCCTTCGTATTTTGGGGGAGCGAGGGAGGGCACACGGGTGAGGCTGGATTCCCAGCGGTGCTCAGGGGACCACGCGGTGACCGGAGTGGAACCCTGGGCCCTGCACAAACAGCCAGCACTCGGGGCCCCTGGGGCCATCTTGCTCCTCACTTTTCAGGAAAGAGGCCGAGACTTAGGGAGGGGCAGGAGCTGCCCCCGGCTTGGCAGGGGAGTCTGGCCCTTTCTACCCCCCAGGGCCGGAGGGGCTGCTCGGACATGCCTTGGGGTGTCCAGGAAGTCAGCGGCCCCCAGGGGCTGTCTTGCGCAAGGAAGGAGGCAGGTCTGGTGTGAGCCCCAGTGGCACGGGGCCCAGTCCCAGCAGGGGTGCTGCCAGCGGGCTCCGTGCCAGGAGCAGGAAGGGCCCCGGAACCCTTCAGCCTTAGCCCCTCGGCCGAGGCAAGGTGGCTGGGCCATGGGGCCCTGCACCGCTCTGGCCCCGAGTGGGTCCTTTGCAGTGCTCATGCCACGAACGACCCCCTCCTGCCCCCCACCAGCCTGCAGGTCCCCCTGGGAAGGGGAAGAGAGTGCCGTCCTGCCTCGTCACCCCACGAAGGGCTCCTTTGCTGGGGGACAAAGGCCAGAGGAGCGACACAGCTCTGTCCCCGGGGAGCCCTGAGGTAAAAAAATAAAAGGGAGTTTCCTTGGGAAAGCCAGGCTGGCGCTTTGTCATGCCAGGGGCACGGCGGCAGCCCGGAGAGGGCAGCTCGGGGCGGGAAGAATGTTAGAAAGTTTCTTTCCAGGTTCAAGGACTATCCGGTGTCTGCAGGGCTGGGAGCACTTCAGCGACCCGACTCGGCCGGCCACCCCTCCACCAGGCCCTGAAATCACCCCGCGGGGTGGCAGTGCTCCTGGGACAGAAGCCACGCGACCTCACGGCCAGCCCGGGCACGGACCCCAGGGCTCCCACGTGCAAGGCAGTGCCCGCCCGGCCTCGCCCCCGCCCTCCCTGCTGTGTCCAGGACTGTCACTCTATGAACCTGGACCCTGGGCCAGGGGAGTAGGGTGGGGCTCAGGGTGACCCCGCTGGAGTGCAGGTCCCTTCCCGGGCCACGCGGGCGGCCCTCATTCCTCTCCCCGGGAGGCACGGAGGTTTAAGGCGCAGATGGCCCTTCTCAGACCAGCACCCCAGGCCCTCCCCGACCCGCCACCTGCAGCACCCTCGGGCCCAGACACCCCTCTGCCCGGCCTCCCGAGTGGGGTCTGATTCGTGTGCGGGTGGAACTCCCCGGAGACGCCCAGGGTGGGGAGAGAGGGGTTACGGCGGGACACAGGCTGGGAGAGAGATGTGCCGAGTTCCCGAAGGGGCCAAGCTAATCAGGGAGGCTGGCTCCCTGCCGGCCACTCCCTCCAACAACAGAACAGAGACAGCAATACGTCAGGCCAGGAGCCGACGCCCCCAGGATGAGGGGTACACAGGCCAGGGCCGACGGACCGCAGCCCGGAGCACATGGCACACGCAATACAACACAACACACGTGGTACATACAGCATTCGCTGCATGGTGCAACACATGGTCCATACACCACACAGTGCACACAGGACAGCACACGCAGCACACGCAGTACACACAGTACACGCAGTACAGCACACATACCACAAACAGTACCGAATACACAATGACACAAGATAGCACAGCTGAACACACAACACAGCAAAGGACACACACAACGCAACAAAACGCCAACTCTGCTCCCCACTTGGCCGTCTGCACCCCTTCCCCCTTTCCCACACAGAACCCTCCTCTCCAGCACTGAGGGCAGGGAAAATGCTACGGCTTGGTCTGAGATTCCGAAAGCCAGCCCGGATCTCAACCCCGGAGCCAGGCAGGAAGCGGTCATCAGGCAATTCCCCGTGCTGATAACACGGTTGCCAGCTACTTAGCATCTGCTCTGTGCCAGGCACCTGCATCATTTCATCTGATTCCTGGGTCAAGCCTAAGTCCCATTTCACAGATGAAGAAACTGAGGCTGGGGTCCCTGCGGAGAGGGGATTCCCAGCGTTAACGTTAGTGGGCCGGGGCTGACCTCCAACCGGCCTCTGAGTTTACGCTCCTCTCGGTCAGAGAAGGAAAGAAGGAATCAGAGGACAGACAGAGTCCAGAACAGGGTGACCCCAGAAAGGACAGGCATGGGTAGAGTACTGCTGGGAGGAGTCAGGCCCGGCCCGGCCCTCCACAGGCCTGTTTGCACGAAAGGCCTAGGGTGGCACAGCACCAGAGGGTGGCTGCAGAGGGAACCTCAGCTCGGAACCCTGAGCCCTCGGGGGCCTACAGCCGGGACAGCTCCCAAGAGCGTCGCCGAGAGCCTGCTGGACCCGCCGCTGGGGCCCTCGCTGCTCTGCCCACAGCAGCCTGGCTCTGCCCGGCCCAGGGCAAACCGGAGCCTCGCTCCCGGCAGGCAGCCGCTCCTGATGGACCCAGAGAACGCCGGGGAAAGCCAGGGGGCGGGGCAGAGGAAGCATGGGGAGGGAGCACCCTCTTCCTCCCCCGAGACTGGAGTCCTGATGCCGACTTGCTAGAGCTGGGCCACATGCCGGGGGGCGCCCCAGGGAGCGGGAGTGCCCCCCAAGGACTCACTGCACCCTGGAAAGGCCGGCACGCGTGGGCGGATGACGGCTCCTGGCGGTGGGCTCTGGGCAGCCTGCAGGGAGAGCCCGGGAGGATGGGGCAGTGCTGGAGGGCAGGCAGGCCAGGCTCCCGGGCAGAGTGGCAGGGGACTGGGGGCTGTGGCAGGGAAGCCAGGTGGTCACTGAGCATGGCCACTGTCCCAAACGCCTTCAGGATGGGCCTGTCAGCCAGGACCAGGGTAGCCTGGCACCTCCCAAAGCCAGGTTTGGGGGCCGCTGCCCACCAGAATACAGGGGTCCTGGCAGGTTCTGCTCCCCTAGACTCCCCTAGAATGTGTGTGTGTGGGGGGGGCTATCCAGGTCTGGGGAAGGCAGCTGAGACGCGCCAAATGTCACGGGGCACTGAGAAAGAAGGGACAAACAAGAGTGGTGGCCATGAGTCACGGGGGCCAGGCCACTGGGGAACTACCTAGGGGCTGGGCCAAGCGGGATGAGGCCGAGAGCCCAGAGCCAAGCTGCACCCCGCCCCGCCCCCAGGCCTGTTCCCTGTCTTCCGCTGTCAGGATGGGGGTCAGATTTAGACCCAGGGACTGCGCCCAGGAGGGGGCTGACCCCCACCCCCGCACCGCCCCCCAGAAAATGAGCCAGTGTCTGGGCCGGCCGCAGCCAGCTGTGCGCAGCCGGGAGCGAGGCCTGCAACCCGGACCCACCCCCGCTGCGCCCCCCACCCCACCCCGAGCCACAGACCCCCCACGACCCCCGTTGCTGGGGCTCAGAGGAGCGATCCCCAGAAGTCCCGCGCTGGGACCTGCAGGTTGGTCCCACCTTGGCCGCGCAGGGACCCGCGGCTCGGTCCCACCTTCCCCCAGGGCTCTGGCCTCCGACCCGGCCAGCAGCTGCTCTGGAAAGTTCACCCGAGCCTTCCCCCACCCGGGGCTCGGCCCCGCACCCAGACGCTGACCCCTGCGCTTCCCGGCGGCGGCGTGGAGAACTTCGCTTCCCGGGGTCCAGATCGGAGCCCCGGGGGAGCCTCCCCGGAGGGTGGGGACTCCGTGGAGGCGAACCGGGCCTCCGTCCGAAGCACCTGGAACTTGGGAGGGGCCTTCGCGGGGCATCCCCCCGCCCCGGGCAGGACGGAAGCAGA